>JASDQU010687140.1:78167-95965 GCA_032191745.1 Picea mariana | reverse complement strand
ATAATTTATTAATTTTTAATAATAAAGTAAATTATAAAATCATATAAATATCATTGTTAAAAAATTAATTAATTTAAAATTATAAATATTATAAATCAAAATTATAAAATAATATCTAAAAATTATAAAATCATATTAATATCATTGTTAAAAAAATAATTAATTTAGAATTATAAATACTATAAATGAGAATTATAAAATAAAGAATAATTTTTTTTCTCATATATAATAATTCCCATTTTCACAAAATATTACATTTTCAAAAAAATATAAAACCAAACTCCATAATTTATTAATTTTGAGTAATCAAATAAAATTTTGATTATATAAAATCATAGAAATAACCAAGTGCACAATTTATTAATTTTTAGTAATCAAATAAATTTTTTATTATATAAAATCATAAATAATTAATTTAAAATTATTATTGATAAATTTAATTTAATTTAAAATTTATTAAAATAATAAATATATATTAATGTTGATGATGTTGATTAAAGTTAACTAACACTGAATTAGACTTTAAGAGGGTAAGTGATTACTTACGATTCTTTAGAATTTTGTTTATGTGCTTGAAAAACATTAAGATAAGCTTTCCGAGATCACCATACTTTTTTTGAGTTAAGAGGTTAGGAAGGTTGGTAGTGTGACAAATATTTTAAAAATGAGATCTAATATGGATATAGGTTGGACAATCTAAGAGAAAGTGCTTTTCATCTTCAACCTTCTTAGTGTCACAAAGGTGACATACTCTTTCATCACATGGCGTTTTAGGAATTGACCAACGCCTAGTTTCACAATGGAGCTCGTGAGAATTTGTTCGTAGCAATGCTTATTTTTTCTTTACACTTGGAAAAACATATATATAATTTTGATCTTCTAGATTAGGGTTGATTACATCCTTATAATACCTTAATTTTATTTTTTCCTCTAACTCTTTATCACACTACATTTTCTCCTTAAATTTTGATTTGACGATTTTTTTAATAGTATCTTTATTATGCAAAATAGTGTCTCCCATGATTCCCCAATAGTTTATCCAAGATCTGGCATCTTCATGCCATCGTCGCTTGAGTCGATGGTGGTTATGACTTAAGTTTGAAGCAATTTTAGGACGCCTCTTGTCTTCCATGTTGTTTAACATGTTCTTATACATTAGGTATCTAGTCATAGCCATGATCTCAATGGGGGAGAGGCTTGTTTCTAAGAGGAGGATGGGATAGGGTGTATTTCCTTTACTTTTGAGATTATAGGTTATAAAATTCTTTTGTGTTTTCACTATCTTTCTCCAGGATTCATGAGAGATACTATAGCCCCAAACTTCACATCCATAAAGAATAACAGGTGTAACAAGAGTCTCAAAGAGGATTTTCTTCTTATCCAAACTCCAAAGATCAACTAAATTACAATTGTTTTCAAGCCCATAATAAGCTTTGCAACCCCCAATAATCATTTTCTCAATGCTATAATTCCAATTGAGCTTGTGGTGAATATCATTTCCAAGATATTTGTATGAAGTCACTTCCTCCAAGTTGTTGTTTTCATATACGAAGGTATCATAAGTGATCTTATTGGATGTAATAATCATGACCTTAGTCTTATCAGTATTAAAAGTCATATCCATATTGGAGAAAACATCCTTGAGGATTCTTAGTTGGTTTTCAAGATCATGGGGATTCCTTTCCATAAGAACGATATCATCAGCATAAAGAAGAAGATTGATGACTATACCAGTGAGAGTAGGGATGACACAACCTTCTTTTTCCAAGCAATATTCTAACTTGTCAATGCATATGTCAAAAAGGGTAGGGGCTAAGGGACAACCTTGTTTGACTCCAATATTGAAGTTAATCTCTTTTGACCAGCCCTCAATGTTATTAAACGTAGCAATAATATTCTCATACATCCTTATTGCATTATCCCTCAACTCGAGAGGCACTTTTATCCCTTCCAACCTATTCCAAAAGATTTTCCTAGGAACCATGTCAAAATATTTTCTAAAGTCAACAAAACAACAAAAAAGATTGGTTTTAGTATTGCAGAACTACTTTGCAATTATAGTAAATGTAACAAGATGGTCCACACTTGAATGATATCTCCTAAACCCGGTGTGGCCTTTATCTCTTTTACCGTGACTTTCTATCCAAAGGCTAATCTTCTTTTCCAAAATAATTCCATAAAGCTTGACTAAAATCGAGCTAATCATAATGGTCCTATAATTAGAGGGAATGTTTCTATCCCCATTTTTAAAAATAAGAACAATGAGAATTTGCAGCCAGGGTTTAGGGAAGCCCTGCTTGACTGCTAAATTAAAGAGCTTGTGAATGTGAGGGATAAGGATATGCCCTACGATTTTAAAAAAATTTTCTTGGTAGCCTTCAATGTCCTTATCTTTCCCATTTGCAAGCCACTTAACCCCGAACTTTATGTCATCTAAAGAAAAAACTTATTCCTTTGTAGGGACAATAGGAATGGTGTCTATGGCATTAGGGAACTCTTAAGTACTTTTATGGTAGGAATTCCACTCCCTTAAGGGAATCCTATTATTTTGTTTAGTATTGCGGTTTAGAATTTGGCTCCAAAACTTCTTAGGATCCATCTTATATAGTTGTGAAAGTTGCTCTTACCTTTTATTGATATAGTACTTTTTTTCCCTTTTAATTAAAACTTTCTAAGTATTGATCTTATCTATTTTTAAGAACTCATTAAAAGCATCCCTAATTACATAGGAATAGACAATAAATAAATATAAAATCATTTATTAAAATTCATGTATTAAAATTATTTAAAAATTTCAAATAAATTCATTTTACTTTTAAATTTATTAATCTATATATATATATATATATATATATTTTTTTTTTTTAATAATTTCAAAACAACATTTTAATTTTGCATTTAATAAAGGTATATAATTTTTTCAATTTTTTAATTTATTTTTCATCTAATTTAAAGTTATATATAACCTTTAAAATCTCTAAAGCTAATATGGATAAAAGAAATACTTTAATAATTAAGTCAATTTTTTAATATTATAATTTTATAAATCAACATATTAAAAATTAATTATTTTTTAATTTTTTTCTTTATTTTAAATTTTATATATATATATATATATATATTTTAATTTATTCATGTTTATTTACAATAGTCATGAGAATCTTCAAACAACTGCTTTGTCTAATTATTCTATGTTTTGGTGTTTTTTACTGAAATTTAGTCACATAAATTTTTATGAAAATACTAGTTTTTATTGTTTAATACAAAAAAAAATTTAACATGTTGAAAAACTTTTGGGACATTAAGATTATACAGATATAATCAATCAAATCTACTCATTTAACAATTTCTTACCAAATTTCTAACAAATATCTTAAAAAAATATGACCTAAAAAGTACCAAAAGTTAGAAGTTTAAACTAAGGCTCAAACAATATTCTAAAAGCAGTGGATTAAAGATTATACTAAATGAATATTTTTTCTTGAGATATTTGCTCGAAATTCTGCCAGAAATTATTGGGTTAATATATTTAAGTGATTATTTTTGTAAAATCTGACTGTCTTAGAAATTTTTCAGCTTGCTGAATCCATTTTTACATTTAAAAATAAATTATGAACAACAAAATATAATGATTCATTTAAACCAAATTCAATCGAAAAAAACCATTTCCTAGAAAAACTAGCAAAAGGCCATTTCCAAAGCGCCCTTAAAGAACTCTACTCGCGCGTTATTCGACAAGACTCTAAAAGCACTTAATGATTTCACACCCATTGAAAAACTTTCGAAACATATCTCTACATGGCATTAATCCAACGACGCGTGTCTTTACCGTACTTCATAACATTTATTCAATACATTGAAAGGCCTTTACATTACATTACTGTACTGTACGACATGTATTCTATAACTTATGTCCTCAACAGAAAAAGTATCACTCAGAGCTCAAGGGAATAGAATACCAAGAATGCCATTAACGTCCATTATCCCATCACAGTGTTACTCTAATCACTTATCCTCTCACTACGAGCCACAGTCCCGCTAATAAAAACCGATTCAGAGGGCCCCCATAATACTGATAATGATTAAGCTTACTGTGTCACGGATATAATTCCACCAGCACTGAGGATTTGTTTTTCAATCTGCAATTTCCCAGCAAAGAAAAAATTAAACCTTTTTAAGAATGTGTATAGTCTTCTGTAAGTACAAAGAGAGTGAATATTGTAAATCATAGATTACCTCTAGGAGAAACTCCATCTTGTTCTTGAGAATATAATACTCCTCTTTCAGTTGTTGGAGACACTGCAAACACCTGCAATGACAAAAGAAATCAAGAAGCAGCTCTACTTAATTGTGAAGGTTTTACAAGGGTATAAAATTTTAACAAATTACTCTAAAATGGCACAGATCATCTAGTTACCCATTTTTCATTTTTTCTTCACAGCAAATTCGAAATATTGTGCATACATTCTTGACACGCTGTGCCCCAATACTGTGATCATCATAACAAAATTAGTCCCTGTACTTCCCTCCTGCAATAGTAAACTAACGGAGATTGTTTCTGCTATTCACTATTAGACTAAACGCGGTTTTGTAATAACAATCTATATTAAGAGCGTTTTTGTTTGACAATACTGAGAGGCAATCCATTGTTAAGATACCTTGAGCTGCTACCCTTGAAATGGTGCAGACAGGAGTCAACTTTTCTGTAGTCCACCGGTTCTTCATTGCTGCAAGATCAATGGTTTGAAACATTATAAGCATACAAAATCTGTTTAAATCCAGTTTAAACATCGTCTTAAACAAGCCAAGCGAGGTGCAATAAAAAGAAAAGCCAATGTTTTATGTTTTTATTAACATGATTAAGGACTTAAATATGAACGAACATCGATCCATCCATATTTAACAGATGACAGGATTTGAAAAATGAGCATGTTAGGATTTTATCCTCTAGGTTAATATTAAATATGCCCTGGATAAAATATACCATGGTTCCCTAGGTCAAAATACGTTCTTAAAAAACTCATTTCATTCCTGGCTCGTCAGAGAGTGTAAAGAATAAGTAAATATACAGTGTGCTTTGCAAAGTATTCAGCGTTTTCTGCGAGTCCTCGAAATACAAAGAAATGACTTCGTGCACGAAATAAGGATTGGCTTCGTCCTGCAGATGCTGAAGTTCAGTGAATTGCTTGTCCAGAAACCCCTGCAATGCAAATCCAAGGTCTCAATAAGGCCTGCTTGAGTATATAATAGAAATATGTTGAGGGTAGAAAGTTCTCAAAAGGTTAAACACAGATCTGCACTCTAAAATATAAAAACTGATTAGTTAGTTACCTCTCGAAAAAGAGCTGTGACGAGGTTAACATGTCGTTGGTTCAGGTCAGCCATCGCCATGCAGATTTTCAACACAAACCCTTCAGCAAACAGAAATAGTATGAAATCCCTATTAAACTCAGAGGACTCCTAAGTTGCATATTCATTCTTCGTCCATTTCGTTCTATTTATATACACTGTGATTACCCGTGCGTCTTCGTCAGCAGGCCTCGCATGGTACCCAAAAAGTTTTTATTTTCATCCCTTCCAAAGCAAGGTTTTGCTTTCAACGGTCCATATTGCAGCCCTGATTTGGAACCCAAAATTCCAAAACAAGGTTTTGGTTATGTGTGTGGTCCGTGGAGCAAATTTGGATCATTTTTGGTTTACAGCAGCTTTTGACGTGAGTATGACGTCATATCTTTTACCTTTTAGGGATTCATGAATGCGAAATATGCTTTTTAAGTCGGTAAGCTTTGGATGGCAAAATTTATTCGGATTATCACAAAGGAAATGAATAGAAAACTCAAAGTGCAAACTTCCATCATGGAAATATATAAAAAAATTTCAAAGAAAAAATCACTAATTGCGGGTTATTTATTAAGGTCGAGGTAACTTAATTGGTTTTTTTTTAAGAGTGATTGAGAGAAAAGATTCTCATCCTCCTCTTTACTCAGGTTTAATTCATGAAAATGATATGGTGTAATGATTTAATTGAGTTTACTTCTACTTAATTGAATTTACTTTGAATGATTGAGAGAAAAGATTGTCATTCTCTTCATTCAGGTTCAATTCATCATTCAGGTTTAATTCATGAAAGAAAAAATGGTCATCCTCTTCACTCAGGTTCAATTCATGAAAGAAAAGATTGTCATTCTTTTCACTCAGGTTCAATTCATGAAAAAAAAGATTGTCATTCTCTTCACTCAGGTTCAATTCATGAAAATTCTATGTTGTAACGGCCTCCAAACCCTGCTGTTAAAATTGATAATATTAACACGATTAATACCAAGTAAGTAATGTTAAAGCACCTCATGACTTAGTTGGGTCATCCTCTTCACTCAGGTTTAATTCATGAAAGAAAAGATTGTCATTCTCTTCACTCAGGTTTAATTCATGAAAGAAAAGATTGTCATTCTCTTCACTCAGATTCAATTCATGAAAGAAAAGATTGTCATTCTCTTCATTCAAGTTCAATTCATGAAAATTCTATGTTGTAACGGCCTCCAAACCCTGCTGTTAAAATTGATAATATTAACACTATTACTAATACCAAGTAAGTAATGTTAAAGCACCTCATGACTTCGTTGAATGTAATCAACACTGATAAGAATTTCATTCAGAAATGGATTGTGATTATTCAAACACTGTTGTAGATTGAGTGACTGGAAGAAAAGATTGTCATCCTCTTCACTAAGCTTCACTAAGGTTCAATTCATGAAAATGCTATATTGTAACTGCTTCCAACCCTGTTGTTAAAACTGTCAATTTTAACACTGTTATACCAAGCTTTCAACCCTATTGTTAAAACTATCAATTTTAACACTGTTGATACCAAGTAAGTACCAAGCTTTCAACCCTGTTGTTTAAACTGTCAATTTTAACACTGTTATACCAAGTAAGTAATGGAGGATGTTAAAGCATCTCATCACTTTGCTGGATGTAATCAAGACAAATAAAAATTCCATTGAAAATGGATTGTGATTATTCAAAAGATTTTGCTGGATGTAATCAAGACAAATAAAAATTCCATTAAAAATGGATTGTGATTATTCAAAAGATTGCTTCAAAAATGATTAGGAGAAAAGATTGTCATCCTCTAAGCTAACTAAGATTCAATTCATGAAAATTCTATATTGTAACGACTTCGAACCCTGTTGTTAAAACTCACAATGTTAACACCGTTAATACCAAGTAATGGAGGATGTTAAAGCACCGCATGACTTCGCTGGATGTAATCAACACTGATAAGAATACCGTTAAGAAATGGATTGTGATTATTCAAACACTGTTGTAGATTCCTTCACGAAGGAATATGTATCTATGACCTGAAGCAGGCATTTGTCAGCTTACGGCGCATATATGAATCCAGGCATTTATTGTCAATATCTGTGAGCTGAAAGAGGCACTTATCAGCTTATGGCATATATGAATCCACGCGCAAGGTGTTGGCTCGACAGCAGCCATTCCTTAGCGCTTTGGATCTTTATCGGGAACAACGTATAGATGCAATACATTCTGTTCGGATAATATTCTCTTTTCTAAAAGCTCACTCGTCGTACCCGGCTTTCTGAGAAAGCAGAAACATTTAGAATATAATTTCCTTTTCCTGCTGATGCCAACTTATATTCTGTGCCTGCCAAGGACGAATCTCAATCATTCTGATCTGCTGTGCCCTGATCATTATCAGTGTACGTGACATCTCGATTGGAAAAGGAAACATCTGTAGAAAACAACCAAATAATAGTGATGCGCACAAAGTTGTTCTATTCAACTGATATTTTAGTGGCGTTTTGTGCGGCATAAGTTTTGTGTATGTCCGTTGGAGTGATGGATATCAAAGTATCCCCACATTAACATACAAATTATTTACATCACAATTTTACAAATAACATGGTTACGTTCAATGCAATCTTTATTTTCATGTAAAAAAATTTGCTTAATAACAATTTGTAATGCCATGCCAATTTTTAATGCCATGTCATGCTTAAAAAAAGGAGTGAAAACATTTTGCAGGTATGAAATATGAAAAGTTTACTACTTAGTATGAATTAGGTTCTTATCCACTATTCTCCCAACAAAAACTAGCATCAAGGTCTATAACATGAAAGTTCATAAATTGCTTATTAACATAATAGAAATTAGAAAAACCATAATAAGAAAGGGTAAACTGGAAACTTATTCCCAACAAGCAGCCAACGTCTACATGGTAGGATTGGAAAGGGTGCCTACCTTCATGACAACAACATCATCAACATCATCCTCTTTAGCAACAACATACTTAGCACATGTGTCCTTGTCATAAGTACTCTCATTCAAGCTAAGAATGGCATTGATGAAACCATCATACTTATTCCCATTGGCTCAAGATTTGCTAGGATTGGGTTATCTTGGGTGGCTTCCTTGTCATTGTTGCTATCAATCATCTCATTCACATGCTAGTATAAGTCCATTGTTTTTGCATACTTGGAATCCAATCCTTTGGAGTTCCTAGTTTCAAGGATAACCATACCTACTAGTGGATCATCCTCCTAGTCTCAAGCCAACCTTATTTTCTCCTTGTTACAGGTTTCTAAATCTCAACCTTCTTCTTTGTATTCTCAGAATGGTGGACTTGATAACCCATAGTAATGATCTCAACCTCTGATTTCTTTTATTCCCTTAATCTTTCCATTTCTTTGCATTACACGTCTGGACTTGGGAGGTCTCCCTTTCCACATGGCCATCTACCTCCTTCATGGCTATGGTCATTATCTTTGATTACCTTAATTTTGATGTCCATGAAGGAGCTTCATATCCCAAATAGGGTGGCAAGTAATACTTCTCCTTAAGCATCCTTCTTCCTATCTTGACCTTATGCAAGTGTTAAAATCTTCTCAACATCTTGACTCTACTAGCCACTCTATATGASTATTGGAGTTGTGTCTCAACCCATAGATAATGCTAATGGAATGACAAGAGAGGATCACATTCCTAGAGTTTTCTAGGAATCTCCAAAGCTTCCAAAAATCAATGCTAAGGTCCATGAGGATTGATATTGGCATGACTTTTCCTTTCTCTATGAGAAACCATAATCTCTAAGTGAGTCACATGCTCATCCAAATAATTCATTTCTTGTTGGAATGATTTCCATCACCTACCTCATATATGACAAATGCCATTTTTTGTGTTCCTGACACCCCATCTGAGAGCTTGGAGTCCTCATGATAATTTTTTAGATTATCCCTTTATATGTTGTTGAAGGCTAGATCTTCCCATCTTGGATCCATTTCCTCATCATCTTGTTGCACTCTCTCATTTATAGTTATGTTTACTAGTCTATTGGTTGTTCTTTGGACATCATATGGAATGGTGTCATGAATGTTTCTTATGGATAATAAAATGAATTGAGAAGCCTAGACAATCGCTAGTACTTAGAGAATTTTTCAATGTGCGTTTGATTCAAAATCTTGATCATTAATTATAGCAGAAGTTTAGAGTCATTTTCTACAATAAGATTTTAAAACCGTTCGTGATCAAATATGAAGTCCCTTTTACTAAGATTGAAGATACATTTAATTGTTGTTATCATGTCCTTTGAATCCTACTTCATCTTAAATAATATATCTTGTCTCATTCTTGAAGATGTGTACAATCCTAGTAGGTAAGGGTTTCCTTTAGAGGCTCCATCAAAATTCATCTTTATGAAGATTATAGGGGGTTTCTTCCAGGTGATTAGATAATTAGTTCTTGAAGTTGTAGGCTTCTTCTTATTGGATATGGAGTTTAGGTGAGTGTACCAAAATTGGAGGATCCTTTCTTCATGGTTTTGAAAAAAATTGTCCACTTCCTACAAATTTGACGTGTATATTACTTCACATAGGTTGTGTTTTATGGTGCACCAAATGCATCTTTCCTCTCTTTTTTGACACTTCAATATGAAACATAGTTTCATTCCTTCTCTATATCCCATAAGAGAAACCTTGTAAAAGAGATTCACACCATATTCAAAACAAGAATCTCAAAATTGTCAATTTTCTAATTCCATCACCTAGATAAATTGTTTACTAGTGATTTCCTTAGTATAAATCAAATGAGCAGCTCACAAAACAAAATGCACTTGCTGGAATAATTAACCGAAATAAATAGCGTTATAAAATATAAACCAATTCCAAACACAAAAGGATCTCTTCCCTTCAAATTAGATTATCATTAGAATAATATCAAAGCTTCCAAGAGCTCCCTTACGGAGAAAATGGCCCATCAAGAAATACTAAAAACTATAGAAATCAACTAAAAACCCTGGTAGCTCCTTTGTGATTGTACGAACCTATACATTTACTTTCTCAAATGTGCACATGCCTTTCCTCACTATATCCCTTGTATGCATATGATATCTTGCATTGTAGCCCATGTACATACACACCTAAACTAACCTACATATTGTGTACAACTTTGTTATTGCTATTGTGTCTTCATTCTATTGGATCCTCCTACAGTTTCCCTATTATCTCTTCTCCTTTGATCTACAATAATCTCTAGATGAAATTCCTTCTTCACCTATATGACATCAACTTGAATCGCAATCCTTCATGACTTAAGAACTTGAGTAAAAGTCCTCCTTTGATCTCCAAAAGTATCTTTCTCCTTCACCCTACCCTAGCTTTTATAATCTTGAGTTATGATCTAACCCTAATATCCAAAGTAATTAATGATTGAGATTATATCTCACCTCACTTTAGATCAATGTCTAACATTTAATTATTGAATGCTAATAACTTTATCATTTCATTAAATTAAACTCAATTTATTAAGAAAAGCACTTTACTTTAATAATTCATTTAATTAAAGTAAATTACTAAGGTAGAAGGATTTGGACAACTTCCACATGTCTATACACTTAGAACCATTGTGAACTACCCATCTGATGCTATAAACATCAATACTCCCTCTTAGCGAGGAAGGTACTTCTTGAAGAGCCACTTGGAACTAGGTTTCCCTCTGATCCTAGCACAATATCCTACACATCATCATGCACCATAGAATCCATACAAACTTGCTAGATTGTTGCTTCCTAAACACTGGAAGACTCAAAATCGATGATGCTACTCATTAGTTCCATGAAGTTTGAAAACATCTTTGGAGGCCTTCTCTCCCTGACTGTGCTCCTAGGAGCCTCAACTTTCTCTTGAGCACCCCTCAATGTCAGTTCATACTAGTTGGGTGTTCTAATAAAAATAGAAGGGGATAACGCCTCCTCCCCACCTGAAGGTTGACTCCCTGAACTAGAAGTCTTTTTTATTTGTTTTCCCTTCTTAGCCTTCTTCTCCTCACCCTCTTCCACTGAAATTGGTCCATTCACATTTGAATGCATAATATCCAAGATCCCCTTGGACCCACTAAAAAGATTTTCTTGCAACTTGTATAACTTTTCCTCTCTAAACACAATCCTCAATGTTGTGTTAGGGATACCTCCCTCTAGATGTAGTACGTTTCCTTTCCTAAAAAACACGACAAAATCCATGTCCTCCAAAACTGAGACTGAGAGTGAATTCTTCTATAGTTTTGGTACATAAAGCACATCCTGGGCCTCCATTGAACCTCTTGAATCAAGACAAAACATGATAGTTCCCTCCCCCTTCACTTCATAATTGACATCATCATAAGGCTCCACATGGGGTCTTGAATCCTTGTTTGTCAGAATGTTGAACAAATATGGTGATTTTTTCATATGATGAGATGCATTATTTTCCAAGTACAAATCACTCCTTGTGTTGGTGTCGGTAAAGAGGTAGGAGACCAATGAGAATTCCTTCTCAAACTTTGTTGCAAAATCATCTAGTTGTGTCTTTATTGATGTTATTGTATGCATCTTCCCTTGCCCCTTCTTCTTATTCATACACTGTGATGCATAATGCCCAGTCTCGTGGAACATGAAGAACTTGATTTACTCAAATCATTCTTCCCTGGCTATGAGTTTTCCCCCCCATTGTTACCCTTGGAACATTTTACTTTGCTCTTCTTGGCCTAAATGAATAGATTCAAGTTTTCATCTCCATCTTATTGCTTGTCAACTTTAGACTCCTCCCGAGTCTCTTCCTAGATGCAATCATCCCAAAGCCTCTGCCAATATGGAAGATTCTCTTGAGTTCCAATTCCCTTGACAAATGGTTCCCGAGACTTTAGGAAATCATTTAGTGCCACATTTACAAGTTATACATCATCCATATTCTCCCCAATAGTTGCAAGTTGATCATGTACCTGAGTGATCCTCTTGAATTGCTTGGTAATATTGTTAGATCTAGAAATATACATTGATATGAGTTTATTTATCAAGATCGTCTTCTTGTTCAAGTTATCACTCTAGAATAAACTTACCAAGGCATCAAACATCTCCTTGGCCATATTATTCTTGAATAAGTGAGGAATAAAATGAACCTTGACTACATCCAATATTTCCCATTGGTATTTGATATCCTTCTTCTTGTGAGCTACCAATGCTTGTGGATTTGTCAGTGAAGGAACTACTTTGTCAATAATCCCCCAAATATCATATTCCTTCAAAATAAAAGTAACTCTTTCTTTCCAATATAGGAAGTTTTATGGTCTATCCAATCTATCTTCAACTCTCAAACTTGTTGTTTCCATCCCTTATATTTGATAATCTGTCATGGAAATAACTTTCTTTTGAAACTTCCCCTATAAAAAATTGTACATGACAGGTAAGACATGTACAATGTGTATGTACACATTTTTTTTCATTTTAATGCACATACATGATCTATTATCTTTTGTTTCATGCGTATGTATGAGATCTTCAAAACTGATACATGTGTACAACCCCTTATGACTGCAAAAACAAGTTCTACTATTGTACAGATGTTTCCCTGAAATCGATCCTTTGATTTATGACTGCTGGTTTATAGATCTGTAGAGATATACTTGTAGACCTAAAATATCTACTGCAAACCATTTTGTATATGAAATCTATCTCCCTCTCAGAGTGAATGCTTTAATAACATGTTAGTTTTCTAATCCTGACAACTAGATATATTATTTGTTGGTCATTTCCTTGTTGTATATGAAATTACCATCTCAGAAACAAAATACACGTGATGGAATAACTAACCAAAATAAATAGTAGAAGAAAAGAAATGGATTCCAAACACATAGAGATGTATTTTCTTCAAATCATATTATCATTAGAATAATATCAAGCCTTATAAGGTCTCCCTTACCGGGAAAATGGCTCACTTAGACTACAAAAAACTACAGAAATCACTTGCAAACCTTAGAAACTCCTTCATGGTTGTATGACCTTGTACACTAACTTTCTCATATATGTATGTGCCTTTCCCCATTGTAACATGTGTATGGGTTTTCTTTCTTACATTGTATCCTACATGCATATGCACCCCCACTAACCTACAAAGTGTGTAAAACATTGTTCATGTTGTTCTGGCTCCAATCTATCAGATATCCTTGTTCTATGTTTTCCTATAACCTGAACTAATATCTAGATGAAAGTCCTTCTTCACCTATCTAATATCTCCTTGAATCACAATCCTTCATGACTCAAGCACTTGAACAAAAGTCCTTCTTTTCTCTCCAAGAGTATCTTTCTCCATTTCCCTAGCCTTTCTTTTATAATATTTTGTTACAACCTAACCCTAATCTCCAATGTTATTAATGATTGACATTAGATCTCAACTCACTTGAGATAAATGAATAATATTTAATTAATTAATTCTAATAACTCTAGCATTTCATTAAATTAAACTCAATTAATTAATAAAAGCACTTTACTTTAATAATTCCTTTAATTAAAGTAAATTATTAAGGTAGAATACATCTAGACACTTAGACTAATGCATAAGTACCTATCCAATGCTACAAACATAAAAAAAAAGGTTCTTCCCTCTAGTGTTCTATCAAATTTTCTAAAGTATTTATATCCATTATCCCATAGGCCAGCAACAAGTTTGCATTGGTTTAACAAGTATTGTACACTCTCATTTTCCTATTCACGCATCTAAAAAATATATGAAACTCTAAACCTCTCCTTATATTATCATAGGTTAGGGCCTCCCAAAAGTTGAGATGACATACTAAATCGTCATTTCTCCAAGGATTGTTCTAAACTAGAGCAATATTGCTACCTCTTATCCTTATCAAGATGTCCTAAGCATCGTTGGATATATATCTAATCTAGGTGGACATCGGTGACCACCCACCTATTTCATTAGATCAATATACAATTTCCATCTTGGTAGGTTTTCTACATTTTTTATTTTTTCTTGAACTTCTAGGGTTGTTTTAAGGCAGTAAACGACATTTTTTTGGCACCGAAGTACCCAATAGATAGCCAAAGGCATGAACTGGGCCATTAAGAATGTGTACTTATCAACTAGACTTTTCCAAAAGGATACCGAGTGCACCAAACATAGATTTTGTACAAAATTGATGCCCCCTGGGAAGTTGACGTATCAACTATGCACATCAGGGATGGTTTCATTTTTTGAGGCTAGGGTTTTGTATTTTTAGGTTTTCTCATTGATACTTTATGTTAAAAGTATTTTTCTGCCTCATTGTAATCAATGTTTTGCGAATGAAGGTAGCCGACACATCTCTATCTTTAGAGGTAAGCTACCACCATTCTAGATATCTTGTGTACCTTGCATTTCACAATCTTTTGTATTCCAAACAACCATTAATTTGATCTAAGTCTAATTGTATTATTGTGTCTCTTGCAATATCTCTTTGTTTCATTTCGTCCCCTCATAAATATGGATTGGTGGTATCAGAGGGTTTTCTCTTTAAATGTTTCTTTGTTCATTTAACCAACAAGGTTAGGGTATAAGGACTTGGGACTCAAACTACTTGAGCCTCTGAAAGATCGTCCTCGCTGAACCTGACAACCTCCCATGGTGGAAGAAAAGAGAGAAGAGGGAGTAGACTATCCCATTCAATTTTTATTTGAGTAATCCCTCATGCCATAGAGGGATGAGATGATGGACAAATTTTCCTAAATATTTCAATAAATTCCAACAATAGTAGATGTGTATTCGTCAAGTGACCACTTTGGAGGTGTCACCCCTTTAAATCTACAAGTTAATTTTGATATTCCCATATTTGAAGGTCAAATATATGTGGATGTTTTGAAAATGGTTGAATATGCTAGAAGTTTATTTCTTTATCCATAATTTCTCTGATAAAGAAAATATCACCTTTGCGCTCCTTAAGGTTGCGCCCCATGTAAAAAATTGGTGGGAGACTTACTGTGAGAAAAATTCCACAGAAGAGTCTAGAATGTTCAAGGCCAAACCCACTTGGGACTCTTTTATGGATGTCGTTAAGGAACAATATTACCCTGTTGGAAGCTATGATAACCAATACACAAGATGGACCACACTGCATTAGGAGAGGGACCAAACAATGTTAGAGTTCACAAATATATTCCATACCTTGCGCACCAAAATGAGTATCAAAGACAATGAGTGAAATTTGGTTCTAAATTACCATGGGGGTCTACATAGGTACATCTAAACATAAATGGATTTTTTTTGCATCTCATCATTGGGAGTCGCTTGTTGATATGCTGTCAAAATTGAGCAAAAATTTAAGAAGGGGAACAAGTAGGAGGTTGTATCTGTGAATGAATCATAGAAAAAGCAGGGAAAGGGTATCCCTATCCTACATAACAAAGGAAAATGTAAGGATGGAAAACCTTAGGAAAAATATCCTAGGCCACAAGCAAAGAAGGGTAATGGGAAGACAAAGAAAGACACTGGGAAGTGGTGCAAGTTCCAAAAACTCCCCTGGCACAACACTGATGAATGTCACTCGAAGAATTCATTGGTGGTCAAGATTAAATACTTAGAGTCAAATCCATGGTCCGAATTTGATTCATATCCAGAGAAAGAGAAGAATATCATTGATGTAGAACCTAGTGCCATGGTAAATACCACCAATATCCAGTCAAATGAAATAGAAGAGCCAGAGGAAGGTGAACACATTTTTCACTCATAGATGTGGGTGAAGGATGCTCTATTGCCTTTCATTGGCTATAGTTGAAGCCAAACGAGCCTAATCTTAGTAGAGTTCATCAAGAATTTGGATTTTCTCACAACACCACATCTACAACCATACAACATCAAGTGGATCAGCCAAGGACGAGATCGTTGTGTCATTCAATAGTGTCTCCTTCCCTATGGCATCAACCCCTTCAAGGATGAGGTATTGTGTGATGTTTCCCCACTTGAAATTTGTTATGTTATGATAGGCTATCCATATATGTGGAAAATTCATGTTGTATATGAATCTAGACCTCATAGTGTTATTGTTACTTTGGGAAGACAAATGTACAAGATACCAGAGGTAGCTCTACCTACAAAAATTTCTTTGGTCTCAACTAAGCAATGCAGAAAGGTCATATCTGATACTAGGAAATTTGTCCTCTTCATGAGTCTTTCTCAAAGTGAATGGGAGGTCATGACCACATCCAATGCCTCTGCACCTGGCTTCTTTGTGAAATGGAAGCAAGTGAACAAAGTTGTGGAAGAATATTGAGACATGTTCACCTTATCAAGAGGGGTTCCTTTGCACTGTCAGGTCAATCATTTAATCAATATGAACCTTGTAATTCCTTTACCTAATGGGTTGGTATATCAACACTCTCTCCCAGAAAAAGAGGAAATCAAGCATTAGATTTAGAGTTTCTCCAAAAATGGCACACTTGACGAAGATCCTCATGCTGCAACATCCAAATCATGCCTGTGCACAAGAAAGATGGGATTTATAAAATGTGTATTGATTATAGAGCTCTGGACAAAATCATAGTCAAGAATCAGTACCTAATTACCTGAATTGACAATCTTCTCAACCAAGTCAAGGGAACCAAGTACTTTAGTAATATTGATATGAATATTGGCTACCACCACGTCCCAATAGAATCGACTAATTTATGGAAGATTTCTTTCAAGTATAAAGAATGTCTTTTCAAGTGGTTGATCATGCCCTTTGGCTCAAAAAATTCCCCAACAATTTGCATTAGGTTTATGGACAAAATATTGTGGCCTTTCACCAATTCATCTATGGTTGTATATCTAGGAAGAACACATGTAGTACATTCAACAGGTCCTCCACACCCTGCGACAACACAAGCTATATCCTAACTTAGAGAAATGATCCTTCATCATGAACAAGGTCCAATACATTATATGTATTGTAGATGAGCATGGTGTGCATGTAGATCCAACCAGGATCCAAGTCATTCATGAGTGCCCAACCCTAACAACACTAACCAAGATTCATATCTTCTTGGGCCTTACCAATTTCTATCGCAGATTCATGTTGGGTTTCTCTCCTATTGCATGGTCTCTCACCTAGGTGACCATAGGTGTTTGCAAAGCCCAATTTTTGTGGCCGACGCCACAACAAAAATAATATGATGATATAAACATTGTTTATGCTGATCACCTTACTCAATATGCAACATGTTAAGAACCAAATATCAATATAGCATAGAAAAACCTCAGAATAAGTACTCAACTCTTTGAAAAAGAGATAATTTCAGATAATAAGCCTCTTTGAGGGGGAAACCTCCTTTTACCCCACATAAATGTTCAAGTACAAGATGAATCCAAATGAAAATGTCTCCTTGGTATATATAGGATACTAGGAGATATAATTACAACTAATGGAATAAAGCTGACATAAATAAAATAACATTACTAATTTAATATGCCCCAATTAAGGGGTAATGAGCCAATATTAGGGCTTAACATGCC
>JASDQU010687139.1:20992-35781 GCA_032191745.1 Picea mariana | reverse complement strand
CATGCTTGGTGGTGGACACTTGGCATTGATCCAAGAGGGGTGAGTTTGTCTCTCCAAGTATAAATAGAACCCCTCTCACCCTCATTTATTTACAATATCTTAAGCTATTGGTATGCTACTTGATTTTCCACTCTCTCTCTCCCTCTTTCTTGTTCCATCTTTCTTCCATTCTTTGGCCCTTAGGGTTTTGGGACAAGTATTTCTCCAAGATCCCTTTCTTAAGTAATATAAAGGAGAAACTTTGGAGGATCATTGGAAGAGCAACAAGTATTTTTGTTCTTTCTACATGTGAGGTAAACTTATATGTGTTTGATTTGATTTATGCATAGCCTAGATCTTGGGTAAAGTATTTTATTTGAGTAGATCTAACACTGAGTATTCTTGTAGATCTATATACATGAGTTTCTAGATAGGGTGCAAGTATTTCATCTTATTAGCACATTCAGCCATATTATCTTGGTATTCATAGATCTTGATAAGTTTTTGCAGGTTTGGCTTCAAGGGTTTTATTGGGAATGCCTCAAGGAAGAGTCCCCCCTTAAAGAACACTTCAAACTCCTTATTTTCTCATATTCTTTTCTCCTTATTTATTGCTGTCCTTTCATACATATTTAAACTAGATTAACATATTAGAGTGTTAATCTAAATCTACTTTCTTCATAAAATTTTCTATGTGAAAAAATTCTACCAAAACTAGAAATTTTTCTTCATCTTTGCTTGTTGTGTGTAGATTTTCCAAAAAGTATACCTTGCTTGTTTTTGTAGCTTCAGATGTGGTTGAGAGGGTTATGCTACCCCAAAAATATCCACACAACACTCCAAGACCCTTATCTTCAAGTGGGTAACATTATCAACCTTTCTCATCTCATTTCCTAGCTAATTTATCATTATTTATTCACTTCCTAGCAATTTTTTGCTTGCTCATAGCTTGGGAGGAGGATTGGTACAGCCTACCTCCCACGTGTGAGCTTGGGTAAGATCTAGCTTTCAGTTTTCTATCTCTAAATCTTTATCCTAAGCTAGGATGTGGGGATAGTGAGCTTCTTGTAGTGGTTGTTTGCTTTCCTTGCTTGCTTCTTATCTTCCTTGCTTCTCTCTCTTTCTTCTATCTCTTTCTTTCCAAGATATCTTCTAATTTTAATAATTACGTACACTTTGGGAGAGGAATAACCCAAATTGTGCATCTAGGGTTTTAATGTGCTTTTGATCTATTTATGCTTTAATGGTTTAAATACTCTAGATTTAGATCTCTCACACATCAATCTTTAAGCTTAATCCCTTGGGGCATAATCAACTCACTTAGATCTATTTTCATGTTATAATCTCTTTCAAGATCTATCTCATTTACATGCTTTATTCCAACACATTAAATGGTTAGTGATTAGATGGTTTAGTGAGTGGTTTTAATTTCATGCTATCATATCTTTAAGGCCATTTGCCACCACACTTAAGTGAATGTTGTTGATGAGTTGATAGTGTAGGCATATAAATAAATCTCTCAAACTTTATTTCATACTTAATGTTTTCTCTTAATTCTTTAAACAAACATTAGATAAGTGGTGTGAGCTTGAGTTCTTCTTTCTTCTTTCTCCCTTGGGCAAGTTGTTCTTTCTTTGTGATTTAGTTCTCTTCCATAAAAAGATTCTCATATTGGTGATTTTGATAATGATGATGAAATAAATCATTATTCCACTTGCTTTTAATTTCTTATATGTGTTAATACTCTTCATTTTCATGCTTAAACAACACACTTTCTAAGTTCATAAAAGTTTTGGTTTTGACACTAAATCACCTAATTGAGGCATCTCAAAGTCACTAAAACACTTCAAAATACACCTAAAAGTATAACCAATTGATATACATACTTAATAGACTTAATAGGTTACTTAAAACCACCATCTTCACCATCTAAAATGATGATTGAGGAGGGAAACAAAAGGTGATAGGCCGGGGATGGTATGACAGTACGAAGGAGCATCCTTTCCGTAAAATCTCAATTCTTAGCGCTGACCTACGAAGTTAGGGTAGGGCTCGTTGCCTCACTTCTTCATCATCCAACAACTATTTGGAAATTGGGGGAGGAGGTTTTTGGTGAAACACCTAATAAGGGCAATAAAATATTTTCAATCTTAAGAAACCTTAACTCACCAAGTAATTAAACCTTGGGCTTAATACTTGTAATTCAATCTGTCATCTAATAATACCTTGTGGGTTAAATAACTTAGTTTTGAGTATCACAATCATTTTGGAATACGTGTGCCTTAACTTTTAAATATTCTAAGTTTTCCTTTGAATTATGAATGTTGATGTTTCCATTGAGGAGAAGTCCAATAGAGTAAGTGCTATTGGGGAATGCTTAGGCCTAATGTGTTGATGATGTTGATGCCTTGATCTTATTTAAATCCTGCACATTGAAATAACGTGGTTATCTTGTTGTGTTATATCATTTTGTATTTAGCATTCGTTATTACTTGTATGTAGTCTTGTGGTGAATAAATATTCTTTGTAATCTTTGTAATCACATTGTAACAAAACACCCTTACATTTAGTTGACCCCTTTCCCAACCTTAGGCACTAGTTTTAGTTGACTTAGGGAAAGGGCTTGGTTAAAATACTAACTTTTCATCTTGCATTGTTGCCTTAGCATCATAGGTTAGAATCCCCCCATACCTTAACAAATTAAAATCAACTCCTAGAACGTAAACGCTAAATATTATCTAGTGACTAGGGTCTACCCCCCTTGGCTTCCCTAGGAGTAAGCCTAGACAGAACAGGTTCCGGTCAAAGTGACATCATGGGATGTGAACCTAGGCATTGTGCTTCCAAGGACACACTAAGTGAGCCGTACTTAGCTCACATTTGCAAGTGTGTATTAGGATGGAAACATGGCCTATGAGGAAGACCAAGAGAAAGGTGGTACTTTCACCTATGGATACTTGTTTCTTGCATTCACAATACTCAAATGGATGCCACCCACTTTAATACCATTGGCACCAACAGATAAGGGGTGCTTGGAGAAAATGTTTGAGCCCTAGCGTTTAAGGGAAGACTTGAAGAACATGCCTTCAACAACATTACGTTCTCCAAGTGGTACAATAGATTAATCGATGCAAAAAAGAGGTTGCCCATTTCGTAGGAGTTGCTTAACTACAATACAGAGAACGTAGCATTCAACATGAATTGGCACCATAAATTTGTGTGGTCAAGGTATGCCAACATGGAGGAATTCCATTCATGTATTTTGCGGTTATATTTGGATGAAGAGGCCTTCGACAAGGAGGTTACGTCATGGCCTAGAGTCAAACGCAACCCGCGTAAGTTGGAGATGCATTATGGTTTTCTGTCAAGATGTTGAAGAAGAAAGGTTAGGAAGAAGGGGTAGGACCAATCTCAGGCCCAGAGGTACAAAAGAAATAATATCTGGCATAGGCGAACTCCGAAGAAGAGGATGAGATGAAACCACTGGAGCGCAAGAAGAGAACATTGTCGATGTTCCCACAACTACTGGAGCAAGCTATGTTAACAGGTAAGGATATCAAAAAAATTCTTAGTGCTACATTCATCACAGAGTGAGTGGCTAAGAAAATCAGTACGAGGATTTCCCCAAGCACGATTCTGAACTCCCAACCCCTTTCATCCATCATCCCCCACACTCTCTTAGCGGCTCGAGAAGCCCACATTATACATATCTAGGACGACCCTGATCTTGACACCACTCCATCCACCATCATCACTAAGAAACCTCCATCACCAACACAACCCCAGTCACCCCCTCCAGAAATTGACATTCCACCCCAAACCAGTGATCCAAAACCCATGCATCTCAATCCCCTAGAAATACCAGAGCAAAGGCCAAAACTCTCTAGTACAAACCTAAAGATACACAAACTGAGACCAGAAGACTCTGGTCCAAACCCAGGAAAACTTGAGCAAAGGATACAAATGACTTGACTAAACCATGAAGCCCAAGACTAGCAGATCATACCCTTTGTGTCAATTAAGGATGCTTCATCTTCCAGGAATACGAAAGCAATAGAGAAGCCGCAAGTCTGAAATCCCTAGCAAACTGCCTCAACGACTAAGGTTTAGGGAATTATGGGAAGCGCAACCCAGGAAGTGGAGGTCCACAAAGAAGAAGAGGTCCCAGAAGGACATAAGGAATCTGAGATGACTTCCAGGCAAAGAGAAAATTCAACATAGGAACATATGGAGATAGTCCTCCAAAACCCTTAGTAGTCCACAGAGTTGTTGCAACATTGTCTATCCAGAATGAATGTTTTAACATTCCTGACATCAGTGTTGAGGTTGAGGCTTTCACCAGGACCATATACAGGAGAGGAGGAGGTAGAGACTCCCTAAGAGAACTCAACGGATAGTGTAATTCCACTTCAGTTCCAAGCACTCAGCAACGCCACCCCTTCTTCTGCTGAACTTGCATAGCAGCCAGTAGTGCAGCTAGTCGGGGTGATCAGGGCCTCAAATGATCAACTGGAGTAGAGGCTCTAGCAGGCCAAAAGGTCTGCAGAGTTCACAAGGTAGGAAACACTACTTGCTCAAAAGTGCAATACATGGGAAGATTTCTCCAAGATTCAGGTGGAACAGAAACTGGAAAGAGCCTACGAGAGCCTTGATGAAGCCTCTCCATAAATAAGGAAGGTCACACCCCAACTGATAGAGTCCAGTGATGCAGGAGAGCCTGAGCACTAGATCGAATTACTCCAAGGAGCATGGTCATAGTTTCCCATTCCCGCAGAGCACCTGGAAGTGCAATTACGACAGAGTCAACAAGAAGTAGAACAATAACCTATAAAGTTGTAAGAATAGATGGAGAAGGTATTATTGGAAGGTAACAATGCTCGAGCATCACTACACAAGTGAACAAATGAGTGTACAAGGATATTTTGAGAAGTCAATGACTGGATGGGAATCATTGCTAGGCGCAACCAGACTCTATAGGACGTGCATGCGAGAATACAGTTGTTGAATGAAGAATTTTTGGTCACTATGGATCCGCTCGAGAAATAAGGGAAATTTGACCAAATCCAGCAAGTGGATAATGAGTTGAACGCTCTGTTTGAGGTGCAATCCATAGCCAAGAAGGAGATGCGTGACTTTTGTCCTGTCATTTAGACAGTATACATGAAAATGCATCAGGTGGATGCTATAAGAGACTTTGAATGGAACTCTTTGGTCACATCCAAGCCCAAGGGATGTATCACAGATGTGACCCAACAGTTCATAGTTGAGGGCTCACTCCTTGCCAGGAAGTGGAAGGATAAAATTGGGAGTTTCCAGGAAGTTAGAAAGTGGGCCTTAGAGTTAGTCCCGGAGTTGGGCCCTTCATTTGAAGAGGAAGATAAAGAGAAAGCGCAAGAAGAATGGGAAGGTAAAGTAGAGAAGGAGGATAAGGGAAAGAAATAGTTACTCCTAGAAGCTGTCAAAGAGCCAAGTACTTGACTCGAGGGTGAGCCAATCCTTGTGCTTGGAGCCTATTGGGGCCTTTTTTTTTGGATGTGAAGCTATGCAATAATGACTATAGTCCCAGTTTTGGTTTAGCAAGAGTTGCGCAAGCTACATAATAAGTTGGACAATGGAGCAAGGAAAACTAACAGAAATCGGTTGTGGAAAGGGACAACGCAAGAAATCATGTGATCCCAAAGCCATAAGATCCCAAACAACTTATATATATGAGATGTATATGATTGTAAAAGGGTTCTCTATTCTTGTTCTTGTTGGGTTGGTTTGGTTAGTGTTTTTAGGTTGATTTTTTTTGTTGTTAATCAAATGTTGTACATGTAATCTGTATACGGTTTTGGTTAGATAGGGCTTTGCGATATGAGTCCAGAGTTAGAAGTCTATAACAAAGTACCAAGTTGTATCTCTTAGATTGTATTCGATAAGTTATGAAGATAATAGATGAAGAAGGACCCAAAATTTTGAAATATAATGTGTCATACTGTGTTTATTCTTATGCATTGTATATTTACAGTACTTCTTTATGCTTGATAATCTCAATATGATGTCTTTGTGTACGAATGTTTTTCGCAACTTAAGTATCCTCATTTCTTGTATGCATGAGTTCAAATTTGGTCTATAATTGTTCTATTTTGCATAGGATCATGGTGAATCTTGAAGGTTCTAGGAACCCACCCAAGTATTCTCCTTTCCCTTCCCTATCCTTTTGTCTTGGTTGTGCTTCGGGTGAGACTTATTCTCTTCAAAGGAGATGAAAATTACAATGCTCTAGACTGCACGGTACCTTCTGTTGGTAACCTGAGAAGGACCCTAGTCTGATCAATTCCATGCCAACACAGATCTTCCTCAGCTATGAGGGCCTTCTGGACTGCATTGTTCAACGTTTGAGGCATTAGGATCCTCACTTTTACATGAATGTTGACGTTAAGTCCGAACAAAAACTTGTTGACCTTGAGATTTTCGGTGTTCATATGTGGAGCATACCTAATAAGCTCCATGAATTGGGCCTCATACTTGGGAACCGTATGACTTCCCTGTCGTAAGGCATTGAATTCATTGAGCTGGTGCTCAATGAATTCCTCTGACAAATACATCTCCCAGAACAACTCCTCAAACAGTTCCCATGACACATCTTCCACGACCATGTTTAGTTGTGGTAGAGGTGAATGGATCGGTCCCATCTGAAGTGTCAAAGAGAGTTGTAAACTATGGTTGAAGAAGTTCCACATTAAATACTGGGTGCAAGACAAGGAAAGGAGGAATACTTAATTCAAAATAATTCTCACCCACAACTTTGGTGACGGTGTAAGGCCCACATCAGAGTGGGTGTAGCTTCCGATGGGGTCATGTGAGGTGCTCTTTCTGCAAATGAAACCATACATTGTCTCCAACATGAAACAAGTGTGGTACCTGATGTTGATCATGGCACTGCTTGTACTTGGCATTGGATTTCTACAAAATATCATGAACTTGTCATTTGAGATGCTCTATTTTCTCAAAAAATGTGGTTGCTCAATTAGTCTTGGTCTGAGCATGAGAGGACTCTTACTGTTCATTTGTAATGGGTATATATATGTCAATGGGGGTGAATTGTGGGAACCCCAAGCACGCCTTAAAAGGGTTGTGGCCAATAAAACCCTGGAGGGCTCTATTGTAGCTATGTTGAACATAAGTAAGGATTTCATGCCATGTCCATGGATGTTTGGAATTGTACATCCTTGGGATATGGAAAATCAACATGTTGATTACCTCTACTTTTCCATTAATTTGTGGGTGGAAGGAAGTCAATTTGTTCAAATTGGTGTCCATCATTGACCATAGGCTAGACCAAAATGTTCCCAGGATCCTACTTTCTCGATCTGAGATAATGTTTCATGCGAGCCGAAAATGAACCCAAACATGTTCAAAGAATAACCTGGTGGTGTCCTTAGCTTTGATTCTCTTCTTGTAGCATGCCAAAATTTCCATCTTAGAGGATCAATCAATGACCATGAAGACAAAGTCATTTACATGCTTGGTTGAAGGAATACCGAACATGTAGTCCATGCAAATGGACTCCCAATGCCTATCTAGAGTCGGTAGAGGATTGTATAGCCTCTATTTCTTGATGGAGAGCTTGGAAATGGTATTGGAAGTGTAGGATATGATGTACTTACAGATATCTTTTCAAATTTTTGGCCAATAAAAACGTTTTTTTAATACTTCCATTGATTTGTGTACACCAAAATGTAATTTTTCCTGACTGTAATGAGCTTCCTAGATCAACTTTGCATACTCGCTTGAAGGAACATAGAGATGGATCAGATGGCATAGAAATCCATCCTGGAGATGAAAGTATGGAATAGTTTTACCTACGTTGAATCTCTAATGGGAAACAACATAGTCAGATTCATTATTTTATAATTGTGTACACTCAGACATCTCATTCCCACATGAGTTAATAACTATGGTTAGCCCAACAACTTGGGTCTGACTAAGGAAATCTGTGACATGGTTGGTGCTACCCATCTTGTACTGGATGTTCAAGAGGAATTATTGTTGGTACATGGACCACTTCTGATGGTGATCATTGTATAAGTTTTCCTGTGTTTGCATGAATTGAAAAGGCCTATGATCAATGTTGATGATTGTGTTTCCTTCCCTAGAATGTAATGCTTCCACTGTTGACATGTCTGCACAATAAAGTACATATCTTTTTCGTAGGTGGGGTATCTGAGCATAACATTAGAAATTATTTTTTCATTGTGATAGGCTATGAGATGTCGATGTTGAGTGAGGATTTCACCAATAGAATAATCTAAATCATTTGTCTCAATCTCAAATGGTTGTTGTAGGTCTAGTAGAATAATCATTGGTGTTGAGCAGAGGCATAATTTAAAATCCTAGAATATTTTTTTTTGGGAACCATCCCACACAAAATTGGCCTTCGCTCCACCCTTGGTCACCTAGCTTCAAGTACAAATGATATGAGAGAACCCCAACACAAACTGGTGGTAGAAGTTGGTGAGGCACAAGAAGTTGTGGATCTAGATCGTTGTCTTTTGAACTTCCCAATCGTGGATGAATTTGATCTTTGTTGGATGCACATGAAAACCCGAATCATTCATGATGTATCCCAAATATCAAATTATTTTCATGTCGAAGGAACACTCCTTTAAATTAGCATATAATTTTTTTTTTCGTAGGGTACCCAATACTTGTTGAATATGCTTCAAATGTTCCTTCCAAGTTTTTTTTGAAGATGAGGATGTCATCTGAAGATATGACAAAAAAGGATTTTGTGAATGGTCGTAATATGTTATGCATCATCCACATGAATGTGGTCGGGGCATTGGCCAAGTTTAAAGGCATGACCACTATTACACATCAAAATTACTCACTTCAATGATGAACTATTGTCGTCATTACTAGTGTTGCAAGTGTCGCATTTTGGCCACAAGTGTCACAAAAATCATACTATCATCTTGCCTATGTCATGTCTCAAACTAACTTACAAAGAACACTTAAAAGACACCTTCAAAGACTGGTTTAAGAAGGAGGAATCATTTGACAAAGAGTACAAATATTTTACTATGAAAAAGACCACTTAAGAGTCATTTTTGAAGGGTAGCGCTCCCCTACCCACTGTCAGGGAGTGCTAGCACTCCTTACCTTCCTTTGGGGGAGTGTTTCAATGCTCTGAGCCCCATTCTGAGGGAGCACTGGACTATTTGAGGAAATCTTGGGTTGTGAAGGAAAATAGGGAAAACTCCGCTTCATCTCTGGAGTTAGTTTGATTTGAATCTGTGGTCAAGGCTCAATCTTAGGGAGGATCCAAAACTGATGGAGAAATATCCTCAACCCATCCCAAGAATATCTTAATTGGTTAGACCTCTCCAAACCTATATAAGGAGGCCTCCTCATGGTGAAAGGAAGAGACATTGAAGGCATCAAACTTATGATCTCGTAAGGAAGATAATCAATGAATCATAGTCATTTTGTTTGTGGATCATTTGAGCAAGTGGTTGGACAATGAGAGATGGAAGAGGATGCTATAGCTTCATCAAAGTTCTATAAGTATATCTATTGAGTTATCATTAATACATGTGTTTGGCATGTTTCCTTCAAGATTATGTTTATCTACATGAACTTGTCTTTAATGGATAGATCTAGTTTCAAGCTAATCATAGTGGAATAGGAAGCATGTTTTGTATTTGATTGGATCACAGCACTTGTTTAGGAGCTTGGGGATCAAATCTCAACTCGGATTGTGCGAGGAGAAACCTCGTGAAAATGTACATCTTCTTGCTCTTCTCTATACATTAGTTTAGCTAGGTTTAAAGGGATGTCAGTGATCAATGTCAGAACCTTTTTGTCTTGGTCTTAGGAGTCTAGAGCCAAGAGGAGATTCACCTGTCAGTAGGGGAATTTCCCTGTAACAAAAATTGGCGACTCCACTGGGGAGCGAAGATTTCAGTTTTGGTTTCCTTCCTTGGTATTTTTTTGGATTTTTCTCACCTTTATATCTTATTCATGCTGTGTTTATGATTCTTAGATGTGTTGTTAGCTATTGGATTCATCCCATACACACTGAATTTTTGGATTTTCTTGATTTTTTTTATTTTATTTCTGGGCAATGTTTTTTAGTTTTGAGAGGCTATCACTCCCCTGCCTCTACAACCAGAGCGCTAGCACTCCCTTGCAGGCTCCCACATAGCACTGGTATTTTTCTACTAAAAACAATTTTGAGAGTTGATCTCTGAGTCTACTTTTTGTTGATTCATCTGCTCAGGGTTATTACCATCCTAGTTTTTCCTTGTTTTGGCCTCCAACATCTTGATTTCTAAGAATCGATTATGTTTTGTTTGTAATTTTGACATTTTTTTTTCCTTACTTTGAGTCACTCTTCTTCTTTGAGATTTGGAGTCGATCTATCACTTTCTCATTTATCTGATTGTACAAAAGATGTTGTAAGGAAATTTAGAGATCTATGAACTATTCCATTTTATTTTTGAGGTCATTTTCCCAAGAAATTCCTACTGTTTGTTCGTCATCCATTAACCTTCTCCTACTAGCACTAGCAATTTCACTAATGTTTATGCATTCTTGGTGAGTTTTTTCATTTTTTTGGCTCTTTTTCAGAGTTTTTGGGAGGATAAGCACTGCCCCCTAGGCCATACCAGAGTGTTGATCTATGGCTATCACTTCCCTATAGTGTTTTAGGGAGTGTTGTAACGCTCTATACCCTTGAGACAGGGAGTGCTAGTCTCTTTTTTGGGAGTTTTTTCCTTCTTCTACTCAGTCTTTTGCAGCATGTTTTGTAGAAGTATTTAACCAGAGTCTGTGGTTGTTTTGTGAAGTTGTTTGGATTGGTTTTTGATGCTTATCACTCCCTATTGTCTTGATTGGAGCTTGAAACCTTTTTCAGAAATGTGAAATTTCCTTTTCTATTTTCTTATTTTGTCGAGAAAGTTTTGAGTGATTTCTCTTTCTCCCTATCTTTTCTTGGATTATTCTCTTCATTTTTATTCTATTCCTTAAATGCTTGATTGGTTGTAGAATCCTTTATTGAGTTCTTCTTTTTCATAAAACTTTTCTACTTTTTTTCTTTCATACCTCACTGCCTTGAGTGCATGCTTTGTTTGTAGCCCTTTTTCTTTGTGTCTTTTGCATCTGCATAGGACTCTTTCTCATGATTGAAAGTAGTGGGGCATTGAAGGGTTTCTATTTAATTTTTGTATACATCATAATAAAACAAAGAGTATAGATGCATTCTTGCTTTTGGGCAGTGAAACTAGCTTGCATTTGAAGTAGCAGAATTGCATGGTTTTTGGCATATTGGGACATTGTGCATCTAGAATGATGAATGTTTTCTCTTTCTCATAGCATAGCTTTCATCGAAATTAAAATACTGCATCTTCATCTCTTTGCATAAATTTTGTAATATACCAGATATAAAATGTATGCAGAACAAAAATAAAATGCTAGTAATGGCAGAATAACAACAATATAACCAAAACATTCACCACAATAACACAGAAATGATATCGGAATAACAACATAAATAACATTTTGAATCTGAAAGCAATGTTCACGAGCATCTTCAAGGGGGAAACCTCTAGTTGAGAAGATCTATATTACAATAATATCCAATCTAGGGTTCTCGTACCCTCGACTCTTATTTATACTAAAAAGAAGCATCTAGAGGAAGATCCTTCTAGAAGCGAAAGCTTGTATTAGGTCTTCTTACATCCGTCTTATTCTATTTTATTAAAAGGCCTTATTAATATTGACCTTTATTACATTTGAATATATTGTTCTACCTATGTGCAGGTTAGGACCCTAACATGTCCTCCCCCTTAAAAACAACCTTGTCTTCAAGGCTTGAGATGAAGAAATTGCTGCAGAATAGTAGCTGGTTCCCAAGTGGCATCTACTAGAGTAGTATCTTTCCACTGAACTAGCCCTTTCTTGATGGTTCTCTGACATAGGCAACGCTCACGCTGGTCCAAAATTGCTTCTGGATGTAGCCAAATGGATCCTTCTTCAACTAACTCTGGAAGGTTGGTTTGAATTTGGCACTTAGCTCCAATCACCTTCTTTAAGCATGAAACATGAAAAACAGGATGTAGCTTCGAATGGCTCAGAAAAGCTAAATGATAGGCGACTTGTCCCACATGCTTCAGCATGGTATAAGTACCATAAAATTTGGGTGCTAGCTTCTGACAATTCTCGGACTTGAGGGAAGTTTGCTTGTAAGGTTGCAGTCGAAGAAAAACCTGATCCCCTTCTGCAAATTGACATTCATAGATACCTTGATCTGCTTGTTACTTCATGTGATTCTGTGCCATGACCAAATTCTCTTTGAGGGTACGGAGAATAGCCTCTCGAGCTATAAGTGTTAGTTCAACCGCCTGGACCTTCAAGGCACCTGGTAAGTATGAGAGAACTGAAGGTGGCTTCTATCCATATACCACTTCGAAAGGAGTCATGCATGTAATTGTATGGTATGAAGTGTTGTACCACCATTCAACTAGGGGTAACCATTGAGCTCGCTGATTTTGATTTTCCGAGGTGAAATACCTCAAATATGTTTCCAAACGCTTGTTGAAAAATTTCGTTTGGCCATTAGTCTGGGGATGATAAGTTGTACTGAGATGCAATTCGGTGCGTTGTATCTTGAACAGTTGTTGCCAAAAATTGTTTGTAAAAGTTGGGTCACAATAAAAAACAATAGAGTGCGGCATGCCAAGAAGCTTGAAGACCTGATCCATGAATATTTGAGCCACCGTGGATGCCGTAAATGGGTGTTCAAGGGCGCAGAAATGAGCATAATTRGAAAGGTGATCAACAACCACCATGATGATRAATTTATTTCCCAATTTGGTTAAGCTGGTAATAAAATCCATAGACATATCCTTCCAAATAGCAGGTGGAATTGGGAGTGGTTGTAATGTGTTCAATGATTTGAATGTTTCTCCCTTGTTGCATTGACACACATCACATTCATCTACAAAATTATGAATTTCATGTTTCTTACCATACCAGAAAAATGAATGTTTGACCCTGTCATAGGTTTTGGTGAACCTGGAGTGCCCTGTTGTGGGTGTAGCATGAAGCTCAGAAAGTACCATGTATTTAAGATTTGATTGTTTACTTAAATACAAATGGCCTTTGTATCGAAGTTCCTCATGGAGCAAAGAGTACCCTGGGGAAGCTGGAGAATTGGACTGCAATTGTTGGATCAACTGAAAACTTTTGGGATCTTGTATCCATTCCTAGTGAATGGCTTGGAGCCAATCTGGTACAATGAATGAAAGAGAAAAAAGGGATCCTTCATATTCATATTTTTGAGAAAGTGCATCTGCAACCACATTGTCTTTTCCTTTCTTATAAATGATCTCATAATCATATCCAAAGAGTTTAGTCACCCATTTTTGTTTTTCTGGGGAGGAAATGCGTTGTTCCAAAAAATACTTGAGGCTTTGATGGTCTGTCTTAATTTGGAACTATTGCCCCAATAGATAAGGATGCCACAGATCCATGACATGCAGAATAGCCTACATTTCCTTTTCATAGATGGATTTTCCCATATTTCTTTCAAATAGTTGCTTGCTGGTAAAGGCCAAAGGTTGACCCTCTTGCATAAGGACTGCACCAATTCCTTTCCCTAAGGCATCACATTCCAACACAAAGGTCTTTGTGAAATTGGGAAGGGCGAGGACTAGAGTGGTGCACATGGCCATCTTCAAGGTTTGAAAAGCTTGAGCAGCGGCTGGAGTCCAAGTGAAAGAGTTCTTTTTTAGGAGAACAGTGAAAGGTACTGCAATCTTCCCATAATTCTTAACAAACTTGTGATAATACCCTGTTAAGCCTAGAAATCCATGCAAGATCTTAAGAGTCTTTGGGTGAGTCCAGTATTTCATAGCTTCAATCTTTTTAGGATCCACCCTGACGCCATCTTTTCCAACCAGATGACCCAAGTATTCTACTTCTGAGGCGCCAAAAGCACATTTAAACTATTTCAGGAAACGTTGGTGCTGAGAGAGTAGATGGAGAGCTCGATCCACATGAGAAAGATGGCCTGTCCAGGTTTTTCTATATATGAGGATATCATCAAAGAAAACTAAGACAAAATGGTGGAGAAAAGGAAAGAAGACATGATTCATGAGGCTTTGGAAGGTGGAGGGGGCATTACACAAGCCAAAGGGCATGACCAAAAACTCATAGTGGCCCTCATGGGTTCTAAAGGCAGTCTTGGGAATATCTGCCTCTTTCATACGTATCTGGTGGTAGCCTGAAAGAAGATCTAGTTTAGTGAAGAATTGGGCGCCACTCAATTCATCCAGGAGGTCATCAATGAAATGAAAGGGGAATTTGTCTTTGATGGTAAGTTAGTTGAGGGCATGGAAGTCAGGACACATTCACCAAGAACCTTCTTTATTCAGGACCATGACCACCAGAGACAAGTAGGGGCTCATACTAGGGCAGATAACGCCTGCATTAAGGAGTTCCTGGACCATTTTCTCAATTTCATTGTTTTGGTAAAAAGGGTGATGATATAGACGGATATTGGGAGGAAGGCTTCTGGGTACAAAGGGAATGGAATGATCATGAACACCATGGGAAGGAGGGAGGCCTTGGGAAGTGGAAAAGACTAATTGATGTTTAGAAAGGATGGCTTGGAGGTCTTGCGGTATCGAGGGTGTCTCTGTTGCTTGTATGGCATGGAGTTGGGCGATAACACCATAATGACCCTTTTTGAGCAACTTTTCCATGCGATGGGAACTAATGATCTCAGGTGAGACGACGGTGATGCCTTGGAACTTATATTG
>JASDQU010687139.1:7468-19478 GCA_032191745.1 Picea mariana | reverse complement strand
GGCAGCAACATTGGCACTGAGTTGTTTCACTACTTGTTGGGTCTCAATGAGACTAGATTGCAAGGTGTTGAAGCGAGCTTCCAAGTCTTGGCTATGAGTATGGGCCATGAGGATGGGGAAACTGAAAAGGAGTGGGCGAGGTAAAAACTGTTTTCCAAAAAAATGATATGAATGAATGTGATAAGGGCGAAGAGATGAATCCAATGGAATAGGTCTCAAATAATGGTGAAAAACTTTCCAGACTCTTTTTTTTTTTTTACGGAGTTATACTCCGGTATGATGAATATTGCAGAGAGGAAATGCTCAAATGCTTAACCAAAAAGAAATGTGTATTTACTTGGAAACCCAAACATAGTTGCATGACAATAGATCTTGTTTGTTTTAACTTGTTTCTGTTTATGTCCCCAAGGGTTAGGTATTCAAGGGTTCTACAGAAAAGGGTTTTCCCTGTGCTATAGCTCTCTGATATACGTAAAGGGTCCAAAAATAGTACTTGGCCCAATATCTCAGGGTACTAACTAAGGAGGATAGACCGTACCCTTAGCCATACTACCCAACTACCCAGGTACTAGAGAGTATCTTCCTGAGTGTTGTTCTAGATGAAACTATAGCAGTCAGGTGGCCGATCAATTTATCTAAAGAGGGCTTCAGGTAATCTAGGATGATCTGTACATAGGTGTTGTCTGATGCACTACCACTCGAGGGGTAACAACAAGGGTTACAAGGGTGGCCAACAACTGTGCACTTAAGTACCACTTGTATTTCCTGCATGTATGAATCCCTCAACCACGGGTTTATGCACGTAACAACAGATCTCTGTGGCTTAAAGACGTTGGAATACGTCTCTACCCTGAAAAAAAATTAACCCACACTTTCTTCCAAGGAAAGTGCTCTGATACCACTTGTAATATACCAGATATAAAATGTATGCAAAACAGAAATAAAATGCTAGTAATGGCAGAATAACAACAATATAACCAGAACATTCACCACAATAACACAGAAATGATATAAGAATAACAACATAAATAACACTTTGAATCTAAAAGCAATGTTCATGGGTCTCTTTGAGGGGGCAACCTCCAATTGAGCAGAGCTCTATTACAATAATATCCAAGCTAGGGTTCTCATACCCTCGACTCCTATTTATACTAAAAATAAGCATCTAGAGGAAGATCCTTCTAGAAGTAGAAGCTTCTATTAGGTCTTCTTACATCTGCCTTATTCTATTTTATTGAAAGGCCTTATTAATATTGACCTTTATTACATCCGAATATATTATTCTATCTATGTGTAGGTTAGGACCCTAACAAATTTCGAGTCAGTCAAAACACCATATTGTTCACGCCATTTTTCCCTTTGAGTAACAACAACCTTAAAAAATAAAGCTCTAAACTAAAAATTGATTAGACATTTTTATATTTTCTGGTAGAAAACCTACATGAGATTAGTTGTAGGGCTTTGGAATATGTGTGAAAAATAACTTTCCAAAGCTGCAAACAAACATAGGATCTTGTGTTAGGGGGCGGTGAAATCCAATTGCTATAGTTTGTCATGGGAAGCCCTTCTCAGAGAAGGGTCAATCCTGAGGTCACATTGAGACTAGCAGAGTTACTCACCCTGCTTTGTTGGTATTGGTGTAGAGATTGTGCCTATTATGGGGGTATCTTGAACGTATACCCACATTGATGAGTGGAAGCTTTTCAAGTTGATTTTGGGCTAGATACCCTGCCCTTACGTGTGGATCGGACTGTCGATTGTTTCCCCATGCATCACTATTGTATTTGGTAACCTTAGTGGCCTATCTCTTTAGGGTATTTACACAAGGTGACTGTGGAGGGGCAAGTCTTCACAATACCTGGAATCGACATTGGTCAAACTCACTCGGGATCTTTGGAGGGTATACCCACAATTATGTGTAGGAGCTTGCACCAAGGTGTAAGACCATTAATAAGGTTTCCAACGTAACTTTTCCACCTAGTCTATACAACCCCTTGTTACTTTTTTCCCGCGACATTGGATTTCATCACCAACTAGTGTGCTCATTGTGAGAAGGTTTTTTTTTCTTGCTTGCTTACTAGATTTTTAGCGTGTGTTGTCTATTTTCCTTAGAGGACTCTAGGTTAGATTTTTATTTTTATGGTTTCAGTTCTGGAATGGCCAATGAAGGAACCCCTTTTCGAGGGGAACCTTTTGTTTTTCCTTCTTACAGAAACATTGGTCCTCCTCACATCACTACTATGAGCCTTCCAGGCCTCACAATTGGATTACCCATATGGTTTTTTTTCACTCAGGTAGTCCTGAATGTAGTTAGTGCTTCATTTGTAAGAAATTCCCCCCAAGAACATCAACGTCATGTGGATCCTTCGCCTTCTTCACCATTGATATATTCTTCGCCTTCTTCACTTGAAAGGTCTTCTTCCATTTCATCTTCTTCATTGAGTGAAAGCTCTAAAAATAGTAACTCGATAGATAAGAAGAAGAAGAAACGAAAGAATAAGAAGAAGAAAAATAAACAAGGGTCCAAACTTCCAACCACTGTTGGACATGTTGGAAAGAAAACAATTATTGTTAATCGTGTTGGGAGTGTTGATGATGCCAACATAACCCAAATAACTTGTAAGCTCAAGTACCCTTGGAGTATTTGTAAGGGTACCCATCTTGTTAAGGATTTCCCTGGTCTATCCAAAGTTATAGAAGCATGGTCTACACAACCTCACCAACCCATGTCGTCAACCTCTGAACAACATGTTGATGACCTCCTATCAACTAGTCAAGATACCGTTGGAGAGAAGAAAAGTAGACTCAAGTTCCCATCTATATTATGAAAAGGGAGTCATCTAACTCACTTTTTACCTCGTATGGATGAAGCCTCAAAATTACTGGAAGACATGATTGTTTCACAACCTCAACTTCTAGATACTTATCACGAGCTTAATCTTGACCCACCTATAATTGATGTAATGACTAATCTAGTCCCTTCATCGGTCAATCCGTTTGATCATTTCATCAATATGGTCACATCCTCAGTTGAACGAGTTGACAAAGTGGTTGATCTAATCCCATCATCGGTCAATCCCACTCCTCCTCTAAAGAGTGCCAAAGTGGTCGATTTGATTCCATCATCGATTATCCTACTCTCCCCCTAGAGAGTCAAATATAAGTAGCTGATCTGATCCCATCCTCGGTTAGTCCCACTCTCCTGTCAAAGAGTGAAATCCAATTTGTTGATCCGATCCCATCCTCGATCATTCCCACCCTTCATCCGAAGAGTGACAAAGCGGTTGTTCTGGTTNTCTGATTCCATCATCGATTATCCTACTCTCCCCCTAGAGAGTCAAATCTAAGTAGCTGATCTGATCCCATCCTCGGTTAGTCCCACTCTCCTGTCAAAGAGTGAAATCCAATTTGTTGATCCGATCCCATCCTCGATCATTCCCACCCTTCATCCGAAGAGTGACAAAGCGGTTGTTCTGGTTACATCATCGGTCAATCCCACTCCTCCTATGAAGAGTGACAAAGTGGTCAATCTGATTCCATCATTGGTTGATCCTACTCTCCCCCTAGAGATTAAACCTGATATTTCCCATGTTTTTCTCATTGATACAAAATCTACCGTACTGAGGGGAATTCCTCCTTCTCCCGCGAAACCCCCTCCAAGTAATGAGGCCATCTTTTTTTATTGGGGTTCACTAACTGGACCTCGTCTTCCCTCTCACATTCATTTCCATATTACAGTATAGCTTTGTGGTCCAGACGTTCCTCAGATGCTGATAGATGAAGGTGTATCCATTAATATTGTGTCCTCTATTGCTTGGAGAACTTTGGGTTGTCCTCATCTTGCATCGGTTACACAGAATTTGTTAGATTTTAACAGAAGAACTAGTCAACCTTTAGGTACCCTTCCTCAGTTTACCGTAACTTTGGGAGGGAAACCTGTCTTTATTGATGTCATGGTAGTCCAAGACCGCTTGGATTTTTCTTTACTCCTTGGGTGAAATTATGTTTATGTCATGAAATCTATTGTCTCCACTCTTTTTCGTGTGATATCTTTCCCTCATGATGGAAGAATTGTGACTATTGATCAACTTTCATTCATCAGTCCTTACTAGATTACCTCCCTAAATGGTTCTTATATGCACACAGTATCGCCCCCTCCACATGTTAATTATGTGGCATTGTATCCCATGAATTCAACTCTTGATGATTTAGATCCAGTAGTTGACATGGTGATCTCTTCAATAGGGATATTAGAGCCACATCTCCCTACCCTTATCGAGGTCGTTGACATGTATTCTTTCTAGAGTGCTTCTCTTCCATTTAGTGAAGATCCCTTGGAAGCCATGATCGACGTTTGTCCCTTGACATGTATTCCTTCCATGCCATTATCCTCTTGGAATCTATGATCAAGAAGAAGTCTGCAAGCATAGTTTCTCTTCTCTGTGGCAAGTTCGTTAAAAAATGAAACAGAGGTCATGAGCATAGTTTTTCCTCTCTGTATCAAGCTTGTTAAAAAATGAAGCAGAAATCTGGGGATTCAACCCGGAGCCCTGAGCATAGTTATTTTCCTATGTCAAGCTCATTAAAAATGAAATAGTCACCCATCATATCAAGTCGAGTCTTTTGTTAGGTCTCGTATTTGAACCTTCATTTCATCCACCCTTATCCCTTTTCTCCGTCTAGTATAGAAATTGGTGACAACCTCAAAGTCAGTGAATGAATTGAATCTTGGAGGGGCATGTCTCCAGCCTTTGATTATCATTCTGGAGTTATGCCGCTAGCTTTTCAAGCTGGGGGTAGAGTACCAACCATCCATGGGTATCCCAACCTTTGGAAATTACGTTGGGAATTTACAAGCGTAGTTTAATTTTGTTTCAAGCTTCTGTAAAAATGAAACCAATACCGAGATTAGTCTTTGTTCTTTCTTGTACTCGTAAATACATGATAATAAGTTACCAAGCTTAGTATTTTTTATTTCTCGTGCTCATAAATAAATGAGAATGTAACCGAGTAGACTTTTATCACTTTTTCATACTTCCATGGATACATGAAAAAGGAGCCCCCTGGAGTCATCCTTAAGATTTTTTCAGACTCTCTAAACATGAAAAGATTATCAAGTGACCTTGCTTCCTTTACCACTCGTTAAAAGGTTTGAAAGGGTGTCTTTCCAGTGATAATTTATCTCTTTTTTGGCCTCATGAGACTAACATTACAAAAAAGGAAAACAATGGAGTCGTCTTTAAGTTCTTTTCAGACTCTTTAAAGATGAAAAATCACCAAGTTTACCTTCTCTAGACTCGTTAAAAAATATACATTGAAGGGCCCATATGGGACCGAACCCTTACTTCTTCCAGTTCATTAAACAAAGGAAGAAGTACTTACCAAGGGTGAGTTATATCTAGAATATTTTATCCTCCTCAATCTCGTTAAATTAAAAATAGGTACTCGTTTATCTGGATGGGGGAAAATTTTGAAGGAAGAAAGTCAAGCAGTTTTTGAAAACATCACCAGTCACTCTTACAGTCTCCCTTGAACATGACACTTTGTCTTTGCATGCATTTTAACCTGCTGAACCTCTGCACTGAACCAATCCTCCAAGTTTTATTTACTCTTTTGGGTCACCCGACGAAAGTCACAGTATCCAATGCATCATCTTGTTTTGGTCCATGTCATGTTTATGTTTTTGTGCCTCAGTGTTCAAGGGAAGTATCTTCCTTGAGAGTCAACCATCACAATTTTCCTATTTCAATACCCATGTCAGTCCATGTTCATTTGATCCACCTTATATATCTATGTCAGTTTTGTGTCATTGATGGGGCATACATCAAGGCCCTCCTTCGACGAGTCTATTTCTGTTGACTTCAACACATTATTCAAGAACTAGACTTAGAAACTTGTTAGTACCTTGGGACCTACATACCTCAATGGCAGGCCTCCTTGCTTCCGACAATGGGTTTACATAATTTACCTCTGATAGGATGATTCCATAGATGTTCGAATTCATCTCATCTATTCAAATTCACTAGAATGTACTAGGGTACCTTGGGAATCATTCAAATCAATGGTTATTTCCCTCGCACTTGTTAACGATTTACCTCATTGACCAGTAATCAAGTGGTTTCTTCCATGTTCAACATCAGGAAATCTATTCACATGTTTATATTCGTCTACATCGGGATCGGTAAGAAGACCATGGGTTGAGTGATCACTCTAATATGTAATTTTCCCAGGTTGCGACAGAGTTTCTCTTGAACATTGACACATATACTTTCACATAGGTCCACTTTGTATTGGTCTGTGGCTATGTCTTGTCATCTCATAGATCCACTGTGTACTTTTTGTGGCTACGATCAGTTCATGTCATGGGAGTATAGATCCACATTGTATATTCGGTGGCTATACCTTTTTGTCAATATAATTATGGATCTGCAGTGTATCTTATGGCGGCCATACCTTGAAAGTCTTTATCACTCAAGCATAAGTATGCCTACCTTAAATTTGAAACATATCATAATATTTTGTTTGATGGTTGTGTGCAGCTTCTACCATGTTCTTCGAGTCCATACCCTTTATCGAAAAAGTCTACAAAGTACTTCAGTCATCATTTTCCGTATTCTAACTTCACACTTAGGGGGGCAATCTGTTACACATCAAAGTTACTCACTTCAATGATGACCTATTGTCATCATTACCAGTGTCGCAAGTGTCGCATTTTGGCCACAAGTGTCACATGTGTCACAAACATTATACTGTCATATTTCCTATGTCATGTCTCAAACGACATTGTAAATAACACTTAAAAGACACCTTCAAAGACCGGTTTAAGAAGGAGGAACCATATGACAAAGAGTACAAAGTTTTTACCATGAAAAAGAACACTTAAAAGTCATTTTTAAAGGGCATCTCTCCCCTGCCCACTATCAGGGAGTGTTAGTGCTCCTTACCTTCCTTTGGGGAAGTGTTGCAACACTTTTTGCCCCATTCTGAGGGAGCGGTGGCCTGTTTGAGGAAATCTTGGGCTGTTGAGGAAAATCAAGGAAAAATCCCCTTCATCTCTGGAGTTCGTTTGATTGGAATCTGAGGTCAAGGCTCGATCTTAGAGAGGATCCAAAACTGATGGATAAAGATCCTCAACCCATCCAAAGAATCTCTTAAGTGGTTAGACCTCTCCAAACCTATATAAGGAGGCCTCATCATGGTGAAAGGAAGAGACATTGAAGGCATCAAACTTATGATCTCATAAGGAAGATAATCAGTGAAGCATAGTCATTTTGTTTATGGATCATTTAAGCAAGGGCTTGGACAAGGAGAGTTGGAAGAGGTTGTTGCAGCTTCATCAAATGTCTGTAAGTATCTCAATTGAGTTCTCATTAATGCATGTGCTTGGCCTGTTTCCTTCAAGATTATGCTTATCTACATGAACTTGTCTTTAATGGATAGATCTAGTTTCAAGCTAATCATAGTAGAATAGGAAGCATGTTTTGTATTTGATTGGATTGCAGGACTTGTTGAGGAGCTTGGGGATCAAAGCTCAACTCAGACTATGCAAGGAAAAACATCGTAAAATGGTACATCTTCTTCCTCTTCTCTATACATTAGTTTATCTAGGTTTAAAGGTATGTCAGTGATCAACATTAGCACCTTTCTGTCTTGGTCTTAGGAGTCTAGATCCCAAGAGGGGATTCACCTGTCCGCAGGAGAATTTCCCTGTAACAGCCACCCACTTAAGGAGACCTTATTTGGACTTGCAGTTTGTATTCCATACATCATTTTGATCAATAGGCACCTGGTGGCAGCCTTACTTCATATCAATATTACTAAAAAACATGGCTTCCTTGAGTTGATTGATAAGATCATCAATATGAGGGATGGGGTACCGATTCGTGATTGTGATCTTGTTCAAGGATCTATAATCAACACAAAGTTTCCATGTATTGTCCTTCTTTTGTACCCGAATAATTGGGATCCTTCAAGGTGAGGAGCTTAGTCTAATGCTACCCTTCAGAATTAGCTCTTGGATCTAGCATTTGATTTCTTCATTCTCCATAATATAATGCTCGTACAAAAGGTCGTTAGGAAGAGGAGAACCGAGTGTCAAATCAATTGATTTCTTTGCCTGAGAGTGCTAAAGAACCCTGATAGGTGAGGAAAATATGTCATTGTTCTCTTCTACTATCTTCTTCACCTATTTTGGTTCTGTACAGAGACCTAGTGCATAGGTTTTGGCAGTTGTAGTGACCTTCCATTCACCTTCTAACCAGACCATAAAGAGGGAAAATCTATCGATCTGAGAGAACACTTTTTTACACTTCTTCACATATATCAAAGAGAGCACAAGATTTAGGAATGCCTTCGGTACCCTATACATTTTATCTCCTAAAGTAATAATGACACTACGAGACCTAGATTCATAAACAACATGACGCTTCCACATATATGGTTTTATGAACAAAACATCACAAAATTCAAGGGGGGAAACATCACACAATATCTTGTCTTCGAAGGGTTTTATGTCATAGTGCAATAGACATTGATGGATGGTGCAGATTCCACATCCCTGGATGAGCCAGCAGATGGTGTATGGTTGAGGAGGCAATGTCATTTTTAGGGTCAACCTCTTGAATACCTTTGTTGATATTAGGTTCTTATGGCTACTCTCCTCAACATTTAAATATGTTGGGGTCCCCTTAACCCACAGCTGTGAGTGGAAGAGGAACTCCACTTCTTCAGGTTCCTCCAGTTCCTCTAGATGGACTTTTTTGGTAGCAATGGTGACACTAGGTTCTGCGTTAATGATTTGTTTTCCATTTTTCAGTTATGAATTAGAGTTTGAGTCAACGTCCAACACTGATGATTTTGTCTCACCCAACAATGATTGTTTGGAGGGACATTCATCATTATTGTGCCAAGGGATTTTGTGGAACTCACACCACTTTTCATTGTTTGTATTTGAATTATCATTACCCTTCTTTTTTGGTGTCTTGAACTGGTTTTCGTGGGACTTCCCATCCTTTATTTGTCCTTTTCTGTGGGAGTTAGGGCCACCCTTACCATACTTCAGTTGTTGCATATTTGTAGACCTGAACTCCCTCTTGTTCTGTTCCTTAAATTTGTACTCAATTTTGATAGCATATTAATAGGTAGGTCCCAATGGAGAGATGTCCAAAAACTCCATTTCGGTTTGGATGTACCTATGTAGAGCCCCAAAGTGTTTTAGAACTAGATAACACAAAATATTTGATACTCGGCTTGGCGCACAAGGTATGAAAGGAATTACTAAAGTTTGACACTGTTTGGCCCCTCTCTTGACACAATGTGATCCATCTCGTGTACTGGTCATCATAATTTTCGATAGGGTAATATTGTTCCTTGAGGACATCAACAAAACCCACCCAAGTGGGTCATGGCCGAAAAATTGCATTTGATCATTGGCATGTTTCTCACAGTAAGTCTCCCACAAATCTCTCACATGGGGAAGGGTCTTAAGGAGCGCGAAGGTAATTTTTTCACTCTTGGAAAAGTTTTGGACAAAGAAATAAACCTCTAACAAACTTAACCATTTTTAAAAGGAATCGACATCTTTCTATCCTTCAAATAAAGGAACATAAAAGTTAACTTGTACCTTGAAGGGAATCACACCTCCGAGGTGACTTCTAGTTGAAGGTTCCTCCATTTTATTTCGACAATTGTCGAAATATGTGGGTGAAATTATCCATCATCTCCTTCCTCTCTCGTGTGACAGCTTCCTCGAGAAACTGCTTGATCGGATCTCCTGCTTCATTGTCCCTCTTTTCTTCCACCATGGGAGGTTTCTTAGGTGCACAAGAGAGAGTTTTCTCTAGATAAACAAGCTCAAGACCCAACTCTCTATACCCTGACAAATGATTTACAATAAATGTAATTAGTCAAATTAACACCATAATAAAATTAAGAAAAAATATTTATGCTAGGCCACCAAAGTTCAATACCCTTACACTGTGTTTAGTTGGGAGGAGACACCCATGTTAAGGGTTGGTGCACAAGGCAGTTGTGTTTAGTTGGGAGGAGACACCCATGTTAAGGGTTGGTGGACAAGCCGATTGCGATCCCCCGATGATTTTTAAGGCTTAGATTCCCCTGTGTTGTGGTTTCTTAGGCCCACCAAGTGATGAGAATTTCTAACAAAAAAAACAAAGCATATGATGTATAAGATTAAAAATACGCAATAATAAACCTAGCATATACCTAGAGTAGTAGCTAGGTTCTCTAAAGTCTATTATGCAGATAAGTTGAAGCTTAGCCTTATGTTACATAAGGCTACATTAAAAAAAAACAATAATAAAAAAAAATGACTTCCTTAAAAATTAAAATCACAATAATTAAAACTCAATTAAAAAAAACATTCATGTTTAAGATGAATCTATGTTAATATATATAAAATATGGTTTAACAAAGAAATAAAACAATTATGTTGATATCTTTTTAATTATTTTTAATTAATTCATTAAATTAATAATAAACTAAATGATATTGATATAAATTTATTTTAATAAATCAAAAACTAAAATAAATTTAAGTTAATCTTAATAAATTTAAAAAAAWTAAATTTAAATGGATTTAACTAAAAGTTACAATAACTTAATATGAATCTACAGCATGCTCAATTATTTTGGAATGTTAGATAGTAACTCTATTGTAACCATGGTAGGATCACCCTTTATATTTCTCCTGATGATACGAAGGAAGTGACAGTAATCTGAAGGAAAGAATTCTGGTGAGATTTTATGTTCGAAATTTATAACGATATTTTAACTAAGTGTTTTTCAACAGAAACTTGAATATAGATCAAACTTCAATACCATTTATTTAAAAGTTTTAAGTTTATGTTATTATGGTATATTTTTTTGATTCCTTGAATTTCTATGGAAAATGGCTAAATCTAAAATAGTTAGATAACAACATTTTAAATGAACTCTTTTAAAGAACTCTTCACTGATAGTGAACTCAAAGCAAAAAACACATGTTCTTAATCATTAGACACAATCAAGTTGTATAGTCTATGGAAAAGGGCGAAACCTAAAACAGTTAGACAACACCATTTTCAAGAGACCCTTCCAAACTCCTCATTGATAGTAAACTTCAAGAAAAATACATATGTTCTGAATCATTAAACCCACTCAAATTATATAGTAGGAAAGAATAGTAAATTTAAAAAGCTTTGAGATGTTTCGTTTCAAAGATTTTAAAAAACAAAATTAAAAAATAGTTATAATTAAAAAATGTTGCAATGAAACAAAGTCGCAAAACTCTGTACAAGAACGTTTCCTTCGATAATGGCTACGTACGAGTTATGAATAGTATTGTATGAATCACTCTGTGCTAAAGTTTTGAATGAGTATTGGTTAAGAAAAGATTTTGAGCCCTAAATATTGTGGTGTAAGGATCAATTTGCGAACCACAAAGGTTGAGTTGCCATTACTTACGCTATACTGCAAGGTACGTTGTACTGCAAGGTTTGAGAAGGTTTCAAAAAGAATTTCGCATTACAAAAGAGAATACGTGATAGCAAATATGAAGAATGTTCAATGTGGGTGTGGAGAGGAGAAAAGTTTGTCCAGAATAAGTTATTACGTATATGCCCATGAAACGAACCATTAAATTCTATCTCGACCGAGTTTTTGATAAATTGTGAAGGACAGAGAAATGCAGAGAGAAAAGAATAGTATATTCAAATGTATGAAGAAGTACAGAACAGAACTGAAGAAGCACTTACAATAGGAAATAGCTGAGCTTATATATGCTCAAGCAAGACAGAGTTAGAAAGTACAACTGTCCAGTACAGCTGGCAGTGTACGATTAGTCTGTTGAGGATACAATATATTTAAAACTCCCTCTTAGACTCAACAGTTACAATCAGCAGCACTGACTATGCCTAAGTGCTGTCTCTGGAAATCAAAAACTGACTTTCCTAGTGGCTTAGTGAAGATGTCAGCAAGCTGATCTCGAGAACCACAAAATTGTAGTGCAATGT
>JASDQU010687138.1:20811-48391 GCA_032191745.1 Picea mariana | reverse complement strand
CTGTTGAAAGCAGATTTTTGCTTAAATGTGGAACATGTTTTACCTCTTTCAACAAGCATTGGTTTCCATTTCATTGCTTTATTTTTACCTTTCCCATTCCAACAATTTTGCATGGTTTATCATCACCCAAATGAACCTATCCAAAATCACCTTGAACATAATCTAGAAAATGTTTCCTATGGGGTGTGGCATGAAATGAAGCTCCTGAATCTACTACCCAAGACTTAGAAATATTATCTACAGAAAGAATCAAAGCATCTTGTAACACATCACCTGTTACATTTCCTTCCTGATTTCTCTATTGTTGTCCATCTCTTTGTTTCTTTGGAGCTCTGTAGTCTTTATTCAGATGTCTTTTCTTCCCACAATTCCAGCACTCTATCTTTCCAAGTCTGGATTTAGATCTTCCCTTCCTAGAATTTCCATGGTTTCCTGAGCCCTTTCCTCTATCCTTTTGTCTTCCCCTATTCTTCATGTTCAATGCATTTCCTGATGTCTCACCTATGATTTTCCATCACATTTTCTCACTAAGGATAACACCAACAACATCGTCAAATTTTAAAGTATTTGAACCAGAGATAGAGTTACTTAGAGCCATGACCAAGCCATTCCAANTTTCTGGCAATGAGCATAAGATTAGAAGAGCCCTAACCTCATCATCAAAGTCCACTTTTATAGAACTTAGTTGATTAGTAACCGTATTAAATTCATTTAACTGATCTGCAATAGACCCACCTTCTGACATCTTCATATTAAATAATATCTTCATTAGAAATACCTTATTCGATGCCGAGGGTTTTTCATACAATTTTGCCAACGCATCCATCAAACCATTCATTGTATTTTCTTTCGAAATATTGAAATCCACTGACGCTGATAGGCTTAGCCATATCATTCCTAGAGCCTTTCTGTCAAGAATCTCCCATTCTTCATCCTTCATGGCCGCCGGCTTCTTTGCTACTCCACTCAATGGTAGGAATAGATCCTTCTAATATAAATAGTCTTCCATCTACATCTTTCATAACTGGTAGTTTTGGTTGTTAAATTTCTCGACCCTAAACTTTCCATCTTCCGACATTGCTCCCACTTGAACCAGGAACCCTCTTTTCCTACGAGTTACCTTACACTCTGATACTAGTTGTTAGAAAAATAGGACTGCAGAGCAATAAAATAAAACAAATGTAGAAACAAAACACATAAGACACACAATACAAGAGAGACATAGATTTATGTGGTTAACCCAGTGTGGGCTACATCCACAAGAGAAATTTCTAGGTCCTTCCTTTATTATTATCCAGCAAATGAAGGGACACAACCTACAACAAAACCCACTGTAACTTCCTCTTCTTTCTCTCACAGTCTACTCTGTCAGAATACAATATTCACCATCATCCATAGCCACAATGCATTTCCCTCATAAAAGAGGATTTCCTTCTAAGGAAAAAAACCCTAACATAATCTCTATCGTTAGATCTGCGACCTTATAATGAATGGTCCAGATTTACAATGAAATTACAATATACTTTTACAAGGCAATTTTTTCTTTGGGGGGCTTCACCCCCGAACCCCCATCGGGGGACACTTCCCCTTAACCCTCGCTGGGGGCCCGCTTGGCCCCAGACCCCCCAGCTGGGGGGATAGCCCCGCCATACCCCACAGAGGGGTCACCCCCCCCTCTGCACTCCCCCGCGTGGAAGAGTGTACATACTTCTTGGGTGTAAATACTTCATGGGGTATAAACACAACTGAAAGCAAGGACCTATGAATCAAGAAGGTAATCAGGCTCCACAACCAACATTGCTCAGGGTCTCATACTCTCAATCCATCTTGGTATTGGCTTTCAAACACCTTATTTATGAGAATTCATCCTCTTTTGTTTGGGATTTTGACATTTTCTTTCTTTTCTTTGAAGCCACTCTTTATCTTTACTGACCTAGAGTTAACTTGTTGTTTTCTTCTCCTTTATTTCATTGAGTGAAAAATTTTGTGAGGAAATCCAAAGGTCTGTGAACCTTTCCATTCAATCTTTGAGGTCATTTTTCCAACATTTCTCTTTTGTTTGAGGTTTTTCTTTGGTTCTTGTTTGCAAATTTGGTTATCTTTGTTCTTCTTGTCTATTTCATGACGATATTGTATTTTTTGTTTTGTGTGAGGTTTGCTCCTAATTGTTTAATCCTGAAGTCTGATTGACATTAGAAGTTTTGCATCTGATTATCATTCAGATATAAGAAAAAGGACATATTTTAGTGATTTATTTGGATATTAGAAGGCATTTATGAAATTTTTAGCATTGCATTGGCTTTGATTGAGAAACACTTGTATGAGGACATTGCATATTAGTTTTTGATAGTGAAAACAACTTTTCTCCTTCCCTTAAATAGGAATTCATCAAAAGAAACGATTTATTATCATATTCTTGTTCATTTGTGGGAATTGAGTTATCATACCATCAGTTTCATTGTCATACACCCTTTGAGTAAAGAATAGATGTAAAATCATCACTAATTAAAATTTATCTATAACATTTTGTTTGTAGGATATTCCACCAACATTAGACTAGGATTAACACTTTGGATTAGGTTGTGAGGACAACTCTCCAAAGTTTTCAAAACAAACATTAGCATCCTGAGATAGGGAGAGTCAAATCTAATTGTCATATAGGATTTCTGGGATCCCCCTCTCACATATGGGTTATGCACGAGGTCACATTCAGGTTAAATATGAAGATTATCCCTTCGTGGTTTAACTGTTTGTAGTGGTCAGATCGTATATTGGGGGTCTCTTGAGGGTATACTTATGACTATGTGTGGGAGCCTCTCGAGTTGATTTCGGACTTGTTATCTTGCCCATACATTCAGATCAGACTATCGACTATACCCACCTAGGGGCTGACTGTGAGTTGGTTTCTTTAGTTGCTGTAATCATTATGTACTTACACGAGGTGACAGTGAAGGGAAGTCTCACCGTACCTGGAACAGACATTGGTCAAACTCACTCGAGCTCCATGGAGGATAAATCCACAATTACTTCGTGGAAGTTTGCACCAAGGTGAAAGTCCATTAAGAAGGTCTCCATTGTAACTATTCCACCATATCCTAGCCCCTTCTTGACTTGATCATGCGATGTTGGATTTCATCACCAACTAGTATGATCATCGAGAGAAGTCTTGTTTGCTTGGTTTTGATTCCTATATTTTATTAGCGTATGTTGATTCTTTTTGTTAGTTGGCCCTAGATTTTTAGTGTATACTATTATTATCCAAGATTGATCCTATAGATGATAAAGGTCTTCATCAATCACATAGGATGCAAGGGATTCCTTCGGAAGGATACCAACCCTTACCTCCTAACCCTCCAGAAGATAACTACCATGGAGAGGTAGAAAATCAATCTGACGCAGGGAGTGTTGTTACTCCTTCATTAAACAATCAAGAAGGCGCTTTGGTTACAGTTGAGAATCCCACTCCTCGCACTACATTTGTGTTGGTAACCCCTCTTGAACCACTTTTTCTTCATTTAGACTCCCTTGGGAACATTAAAAATGAAGAGGTCCCATAGTTACTGGAGAGAGATTTTACCAAAACATATATGGGATCCATAGAACCAACCTTTGGTGACAAGTATAGGAATATTGTTCATCCTACCACTGCAATAGATACAAATCCCACACCTACTCATTTTGTATGGAGGACTTCATTGGGAAGCGATCTCTATGAGCATTTTGAATCCTTTCGACAATCCTTTCATCTTCATGACCCTCCTAGTGAAATAGGACCATCCAGTCAAACTGTGAATCACCCTATTGATATGGTCATTAACCCTACTACTACATCAATACAAGTCCATATTAATGCTGGACTCATCACCTCTACTCATTCCCAAGGCACTTTTATCCTACCCCCACTTTTACAAACTTTCACTCTACAACTCCACATGTTCCACACGATCTTACTGGGACATATTTGCACTAGAGAATTCAAACCCTTGATAGCCAAATACAACTGACTAGAGGGAAACCACCATCTATAATACCTATCCCTCCAAGAGGACCACCATTCTATGGTGGGCCTACCCCTCCCATGGGATAGCCCCCTTTTCATGTTCCTCTTGGAGGGAAACCTCCCTTTGCCAATCATACCCTGATCATTAATCCACCGTTGGCAGGGGGGAAACCTTCGTTTGCTAGAAACCCTTCATAATCCTGGGGAGTATCTTGAAGAGGAACTTTTACCCAACCTCACTTTGCGGGGAACTCATATCATAACCCACAAGGAGGATTATCAAATCCTTTTCCTTCTGGAACATCTTATGTACAACCTTATTCAGGCAGTATCCCAAACACCACCTGGAGTCCTCAAGGAAAACAACCTTATCTTCCCCATGGGTCTAATGTGTATCCACATCTCGAATATACTGCTTACCACCCTCAAGGGAAAAATGTTTATCCTCCTTATGGGAAATCAAATCACCCATCTTATAACACTCAACACCCACGGGGTTATGCAAATGTTTCTCAGCCGTCATTGATTCCTATTTATCCTGGTCAATAACAACCGTATGTAGGAGGACCTATTGGTTACAATTATCCACCTAACCTAGTTTATGGTCCTACTGGTGTTCCTATGCCACACCAGTATCATCCACAAATTAACCGACAACTACCTTTCCTTGYGACTCTGGATCTCCCAGACTTGTCTCGGTTAACTAATGATCTTATTTTTCATTCCCCAGGTTGGCCGATTATTCCAGCTAAAATTTCTTTTGATATTCCAAAATTTGACAGAAAATCTGGAGAAGATCCAAATAACCATGCGATGAMTTTCCATTTGTGGTGTTCATCAAACTCCCTCATGGATGATTCTATATGTTTTCATCTTTTCCAGCGAAGACCTACGAGCTCAACAACAAAGTGGTATATYGAACTAACACATGCTTATTTTCATGATTTCAACTCCCTTTCCATGTCTTTCCTCACGCACTTTCAAATACCTATTCTCTACAAGAGWGGTACTAAACTCTTGACCTCCCTTCATCAAACTGACTCTGTGCATATCTCTAACCATATTCATGAGTGGAGACCACGATGAAGGATGATCAAGGTAATCATTYTTGACATATTATTGGTGGAATGGTTTACTAAATCACTTTTACCCTCGATCGCTCGCGATTTCACTATGGGTGGTGTAGTCACTGAGGAAGAAACCATTACTCAAGCCTAGTAATTAGAATTGTTTAGTCATAATCTGGTACTTTTTATGATTTTCTTCCAAATGCTACTCGACCTAGTACCGATCCATCTAATCTGTCATCCCCATCTCATGTAGATGGCTATATCAGTTCCGTCAAAACTCAATCTACTTCCCAGTTGACCACACTCTCCTCTACCTCCACCCAAAATCAGATCTCTAAGGTGAATGTAGTTCAATCTGCCCCTTCACAACAATCTAGAGGTAATAAGAAGGCAAAAAATAAATCAAAAAATACCAATAACAATGAACAACCAAAAAATCAATCTCAAACACCTGCTACCGAAAAGAAACCACAACGAAAAATGAAATTCCCATGTATCATTTGTGGTAATGATCATTACACTCGATAATGTCCACACCACGATGAAGTGGCCAAAATTTTCAAAAGATATTCACAACAGACTGTACTTACTCAGCCTTTTCCATAAGAACAATCCATGGTTACTCAAACCCTCTCTTCTGGGGGAAGTTCTAGCCATCCTCATGATGAGGCCTCAACAAGTGCACATATTTATATGTTTAATGGGATTAATTTGACCACTCACTCTAAGACATATTACACAATAGGTAACCTTGACAAAGGAAAAGTCACTAACGGTACCGGGACTTTACCAGATCCATCATCATCCTCCGTTAGTCCTCCATCAATTAATGCTCTGTCTGGACCAATTCAAATTGAGAAACCTACGTTCGACTCTATATTACACCCTCCTAAGAGAACTATCCATAAATATACCTTTAATCCTAGTTCATGTGCAACCAATAACTACAACATTGTTGAAGATTTGGCTCAAGCACCGTGTGTTATGTCTGCGTTAGAAGTTCTACAGCACTGCCCCAGTCAACGTAGAATTATTTTCATTGTTATTGGCATTGTTGATCCTAAGTCATCCACCCATATCATGTTTAACCTGGACAATTATACATATTGACTCTCCCACCAACTTTCTTTCCAGGTTGATGTTGTTCACAATCAACAAATGCACCGAACTATTTTGGATGAGGGAGCCTCAACTTGTGTCATGTCTTTAGCATGTTGGAAAATTTTAAAATCACCTGCACTTAACAAATCCACGACAATGTTACGTGCATTTGATGGGCAATTTTTTCATCCCCATGGGATTTTACAATCCTTGCCCATCCAATTGGGTGGAAAAAATGTCACTGTTAATGTTGAGGTGGTCGATTCTCCCCTTGATTACAACTTCTTACTTGGAAGAAGTTGGTTTTATGCTATGACCTCCATTGCTTTGTTAGTATTTCGATGTGTGCAATTTCCCCATCAAGGTAAAATTGTCACTGTCGTTCAGTTAGATTTCTGCACAATCGATGCTCATGCTCCTACTACCAACAATATTCCTTTCTTGGGAGATCACAAGATCATGTATGAAAGCGTTGATGTTGGATTAATGAAAGATTCTAGACTTATGGGTATCTTCCCTACACCACTTCCACTGACTACACATCATATTTCCATTGTCGATATGATTTCAACCATGGCTTATCAGTCTTTGGAATCATCTGACCCTTGGATTGTACCTAGTCCATTGGAATTTGATGCACTAGGTGACGTCGTGCCACTTAGTCCATCCAAAACATCATACATTTCTATCGAATCTACTTCTCCCTCATCAGATGACCAACATCTATTAACACCTGACAGTTTCTCGATGCCATCACGGTTAAGTTTCTTGTCATCTCTGATCGACTACATTTCCCCAATTTTCTCTTGGTTGAATATATTATGGAAATGTTGAGCATTGACAAGCTACCTCGGGATGATAAACATCATCGATCTTCTTTTCTTCCCCCTCATAAAGAAATTTGGGCATATATACAGTCTACCTGCCCTCCTGATGTTAATTTTCCATCATCTCTGATGCCTTCACCTTTTAATGATTTGGATCTGGTACTTGACATGGTGATCTCTTCGGTATCTCTATTGGAGCCTGATCGCCTTACCCCTGTCACGACCATTGACATGTATTCCTTCCAGAGTGATTTTATTCCATCCAATGAAGATCTATTGGAAGCCATGACGAACTTTTGTCCCTTGACATGGTGTCCTTTTAGAGCATTATTCTCTTGGAAGCCATGATTAAGGAGAGTCCACAAGCACCGTTTCTCTTCTTTGTGGAAATCTTGTTAAAAAATGAAACAAAGGCCTTGATCAAAGTTTTATTCTCTGTAGCAAGTGCATTAAATAATGAAACAACAATCTGAGGATTGAACTTGGAACCCTGAGCATAGTTTTTCTTCTGTGTCAAACTCATTAAAAAATGAAACAGTCACCTCTATTGAACCTTATTTTCATCCACTCTTATCCTTTTTCTCCATCTAGTAGAGAAATTGGTGACAACCTCATAGTCAGTGCATGAATTGAATCTTGGAGGGCATGTCTCCAGCCTTTGATGATCATTCTGGAGTTAATCCACTAGCTTTCAAGCTGGGGGCATACTAAGCTTAGTATTTGTTCTTTCTTGTGCTTGAAAAAACATGAGATTGCAACCGAGTAGACTTTTATCACTTTTTTGGACTCACATGGATATGTGAAAAAGGAACCCGTTGGAGTCCTCTTTAAGCTCTTTTTAGACTCCCTAAACATGAAAAGATTGTCTAGTGATCTTGCTTCCTTTCCCACACCTTAAAAGGTTTGAAAGGGTGTCTTTCCAGTGATAATTTCTCTCTTTTTCAGCCTCATGAGACTAACATTACGAAAAAAGACAACATTTGAGTCGTCTTTAAGTTGTTTTCAGACTCGCTAAATATGAAAAACCACCGATTTTACCTTCTCTCAACTCATTAAATGATCATACATTGAAGGGCCCATATGGGACCAACCCCTTACTTCTTCCAGTTCGTTAAAAAAAGGAAGAGGCACTTACCAAAGGTGATTCATATCGAGCATGCATTACCCTCCTCAAGATCGTTAAATTAAAAAGAGGTACTCATCTATCTAGATGGGGGGGAAATTGAAACAAGTAAGCCAAGAAGTTTCTGAGAACACTACCAGTAACTCTTATGGTCACCCTTGAACAAGACACTTTGTCTTTGCAGGCATTTTAATCTACTGAACCTCTCCACTGATGCAATCCTCTGAGTTTCTTTCACTCCTTTGGGTCACCTGACGAAAGTCTCAGTATCCCTTGCATGATCAAGTTTTGGTCCATGTTAAGTTTCTATTGTTGTGCCTCAGTGTTCAAGGGAAGTATCTTCCTCGAGAGTCAGCCATCACAAATTTATTGTTTTAATACTCATGTCATTCCATGTTCATTTGATATACCAATTACATATTTGTGTCAGTTTCATGTCGTTGATGGGGGATACATCAAGGCTCTCCTTCGATAAGTCTATTTTTGTCGACTTCAACTCATTATCCAAGAAATAAACTTAGAAACCAGTTAGTACCTTGGGACTTGCATGCCTCAATGGAAAGCCTCCTCATGTCCAACAATGGGTTTACATCATTGACCCCTGATCGAGTGATTCCATAGATGTTAGAATTCATCTCATTCATTCACATTTGTTGGAATGTACTAGAGTTCCTTGGGAGTCATTGACATCAATGGTGATCTCTATCGTGCTTGTTAATGGTTTACATCATTGACCGGTAATCAAGTGGTTTCTGCCATGTTCGACATCAAGACATCTATCCACATTGTTATATTCATACTACATCGGGATCGGTAAGAATACCCTGGGTTGAGTTTTCACTCTTATGTATACTTTTCCCAGGTTGCGAAGGAGTTATTTTGAACTATGAAACATATATTGTTACATAGATCCACTTTGTATTTGTCATGGCTATGTCTTGTCATCTCATAGATACACTGTGTATTCTTTGTGGCTACAATCATTTCAGGTCATAGGAGTATAGATCCACATTGTATCTTCATTGGCTATACCTTTTGTCAATATAATTATGGATCTGTAGTGTATTTTATGGTGGCCATACCTAAAAATTATTTATCATTCAAGCATAGGTATGCCTACCTTGGGTTTGAAACATGTCATAATATTTGTTTGATGGTTCTGTGCATATTTTTCTAGTCTTTCTATATCCATACCCTTGCTCGAAAAAGTATACAAATCACTTCAGTCATCATCGTCTTCTAACTTTGTACTTTGGGGACAATATGTTACACCTCAAAATTACTCACTTCGATAGTGTCTCAAATGTCGTCATTACGAGTGTTGTAAGTGTTGCATCTTGTGTGCAACTGTCGCATCTTGACTATAAGTGTTGCAAGTGTCACAAGAATCATACTTCCATCTTGCCTACATTGTGCCTCTACCGACATCACAAAGACACTTAAGACACCTCAAAGGCTATTTTGGAAGAAGAGAAATTAGTTGACAAGAAGTACAAACCTTTTTCCATTGAAAGAACCACTAAAAAGTGAATTTTGGAGAGGAGTGCTCCCATTCCCACTTTTAGGGAGTGCTAGCGCTCCCTAAGCCTCTTTGGGGGAGTGTTTGAGTTCCCTGTGCACCCTTTTAGATGAGTGCTACCCTTTTTTGAGCAAGTTTTGGGTTTGTTGAGACAAATCAAGGAATAATCCCTCAATTCCTGAAGGCAGTTGGATTTGAATAGATGGTCAAGGCATGATATTAGGGAATTACCTCAACTGAAGGAGAGGAATCCTCAACTTATCCCAAAGATCTCTCAACTGTTTGGGCCTCTCCAATGTTATATAAGGATTCTTTCTTATGGTGAAAAGTACATGGAAAATATTGGAGATGTGAAACTTATGATCTCATGAGTGATATGACATCAAAGCCATCAGTGTAGATTGCTTGAGCAAAGGGGTAAGACAAGGAGAACTGGAAGATGCTGGTGCACATTGATTCAAAGGATTGTAAGTAGTTTTACTTGTTCTCATTAATAATCAATGCCTGGTCTGTTTCTTTCAAACTTATGCTTGTTCCACATGAGTTTGTCTACAATAGATGGATCTATGTTTGAGCTAATATTAGTAGCATAGGAAGTCTTTTATACCTTTGTTCATTTTATAGGACCTATCAGGGAGCTCAGGATCGAAGCTCAGCCTGGGCTTTGCAAGGAAAAACGTCACTGATAAGGTACATATCTTTCTCCTTGTCTTTCATTTATTAGCTTGCTTAGATCTAAAAGGAAGTCAGTGTCCATGTTAATCACCTTTCTGTCTTGGCCTTAGCAGTATAGAGACCAAGAAGGATCCACTTGTCTGCAGGGGGATTCACCTACAGCATCTACCTTCATTCCTTTCCGAAAGAATAAGGGTTTAAGTTGCACCCTCATCTTCGTGAATCCCAGGTGACCCATGTACACTGCTCTGTGAGCCTTGTTTAGGAACAAACTCCTCAACTCATCGTTCGGTGGTATGTAAATCCAATTTTTAAACCTCAATGTAAATTATTTAAATCTTGGTACCATCATTATGTTTTGTTCGATAAAATCCTTGACCTCTTTGTACTAGTCATTGTCGCACTGTAAAGTTAGAATCTTTTCATGTAGATTGATCAAAAGTGGCAACACCAAAAATATGCATGGTCTCTAACTCAATTCGTCTTCCACTCAGTTCATTATTCCCTTTATGTAAGTAATCTCGAAATCATACTCGCTAAGAAATTCCAACCAACCCTGCTATTGGGAGTTCAGGTCACTTTATGTAAAGATGTGATGTAGTCCACAGTCGTCCATCTTTAGTTGAATTTTTTGTCCGACAAGGTAGTGTCTCCAAACCTTCAAGGCATATACAATGTCTAGCAACTGCAAATCATGTGTCGCATAGTTCTCCTCATGCCTTCTCATTTTCCTCGAGATGTAAGTGATCACTCAACTGTCTTGCATCAAGACTCCGCCTAAGAATTCCTTGGATGCGTCAGTACATACCAAAAAGTCTGCATCCATTTCAAGGACCTTTAGTATCTGTTCCATTGTCAACATCTCCTTGAGCCTCCAGAATGCCTCCACACATTTTTTGGTCCAAGAAAACTTCTTGTTCTTCTTCTACAATTCTGTGATCAGATTTTCTATCTTCAAAAATGCCTTGAAAAGCCGTCGATAGTGTCCTTCTAAACCCATGAAGCTACGCACTTATGGGAAATTTTTCAGTGCAGGACATTCCATAATAGCCCCTACCTTTGTTGAATAAATGATGATACCTTATCCAGAGATGACATGACCTAAGTAGTGAATATTGGATTGATAAAATGAGCATTTGAACAACTTCCCATACAATTTGTGCTCTCGCAGACACTGTAGTACCAAGCGCAAGTGTTCTTCATGATACTCCTTTGTTCGAGAGTAAACCAAAACATCATCAACGAATACTTGGATGAACTTGTCCAAGTACTCATGAAACACCTCGTTCATCAAACTCATAAATACCCTCAAGGTGTTTGTTAGTAAAAATGGTAAAAAATTAAATTTGTAATGTCCAGAACTCGTCTTAAAAGAATTCTTAGGGACGTCATCCTCCTTGATCTGTAACAATTGATACCCTGAAAGGAAAATTGATCTTGAAAAAAAACGTCGCACCCATCATATGATCAAACAAATCATCAATCCTTGGTAGTGGATACTAATTATTGATCGTTTCCTTGCTCAATTGATGGTAGTCAAAGAAATGTCTCCACGATCCATCCTTCTTTTGTATGAAAATAACAGGCACACCCCACGATGACACACTTGGACGTATAAGTCCCAGGTCCAACAACTCCTTCAGTTTCATTCTCAACTCCTATATCTCTAGGGTCGACATCCGATAAGGCGTTCTTGCTATCAGTTCAGTCCCTGGTTTCAGGTCTATGGTAAATTACAATTCCCTCTCTGGCGGCATCCCAAGTAACTCCTCCAGGAAGATATTTGCAAACTCTTTCACCACAGGAGGGTGTTCTATACCTTCTGATACTCCCTTCTCATTTAACGCAAGGACCGCATAAATCTTACATCCCTTACGCATGTTCTTCCGTAACTACAAGGAAGAGATGAACCTTAAGGAAACTCACTGGTTTCATCTTATAATCACGCGTCTGTATCCCTTATCATCGACCAAGCTCAACTGTTTCTCCTTAAAATTGAGTATTGCCTCATGTGATTTCAATGAGTCCATACCGATCACCACATCATAAGATCCGAAGATCATGACGTGTAGGTTGGCCCTGGTGAAAAAATCTCCCAGGTTAAGGGTACAACTCATAACCTTACCTCCAACCTTATGTTTGTCTCTAGAAGCCATCTCTACAAATATAAACTCATCCTGTTCAACTGCCTTTACCTTAATCCTTTTTAGCATTGCACTAGAAATGAAATTCTTGGTAGCACTGAGATCTATCAAAATACTAAGGGTCTAGTCAACGAATGTACTTGATGTCTTGAGCATAGTCGACTAGTGCTATGCCTAGCAGTTATTCTTCGCTACATGAATCTGATGGGCCTTGCCCAAATCTCCCATGGTAGTGGGTCCGAATGATCCAGATGTTCTAGTCCTCTCCACTGGGTAGTCGCATTGGTAGTGTGGCTTCCCACAAGTTCAACACCCTTCTTCAGTCCTTTATTCTTGGTACCCGAAGTAGAAGTCAATGACCCACTAGCCTGGAATCTCGGTCTATTCTACAAAACATGCCTAAACTTCTGCTACTGCGGTCGACATTGTTGTTGATGCTTTGGTCCTCGGTAAGGAGTCTTCTTCTATGGTGCACCGGATGACACCTGCCCTGCGAGTATCGCTAGAGTCCTCCTCTTACCCTAGTTGATAAGCTCCTGCTCTGCTATGAGGACCTTCTAGATGACATCATGCAAGGTCTGCGACATCATAATCCTAACCTTTTCACGTATGTAGACATTAAGGCTGAACAAGAACCTGTTGACCTTAAGTTTCTCAGTATGAAGGTGCGAATCATACCAAAGAAACTCCATAAAATGAGCCTCGTACTAGGGAGCCGTACGGCCACCCTTTCGTAAGGTGTTGAACTCATTGAGTTGATGCTAAATGAATTCCTCTAATAGGTACCTCTCTCAGAACCGTTCCTCGAATAGTTCAAATGACACGTCTTCAACAACCATGTTCAATTATGGTAGGATAATATTCCACCATAGACGAGAACTGCCCTTCTTTTGAAAGACCGTCATGTGGACCTTCATGTTGGAGGTATAGTCACCAATTCCAAAGAACATCGACATATTCTCCAACCATGCCTCAACGGTTGCACCGTCTGGGGCACCAAAAAACTCGAGAAATTTGACCTTCTCAAGTTCGTGGTGAATGCCACCAGTACTAACCGGAGTGCGCGGTGGACCCTTAGAGGGTGCCAACACCCTAGCCTCATCTATGTCCAAATGACAAATCAATCGCTTAGACATGAGCTGAAAGGACCTCATCAGCCGAGCCACATCACCCACCGGTATCTGTTGCTTCCTGACTACATGCTCGTCTCCCTAGGGGTTAGACCCCTCAAGCATGGATTCTATTGGAGGCGCCACGCCTCCTCTCGTAGCACCCTGTCATCTTCCTCCACAGCGTCCTCTAACCATGATTACCTACACAAGTACAGATCAACTCAATTAGAAACATTATAATCAAATATCATGTTAACAAAATTCGAAGTGTTCCAAAGTCGTGGGTTGAGCCCGCTCTGATACCATATGTAAAGACCCCAATCGTTACGACTGCAAGCAATTAAAAAGTGTTTTTTTTTTTTTTTTAGGTAGTAAGGCAAGGACAACAACACATGAACCACATAACTAACGACGAATGCAAGCATGCAGTTCAGGTGACGGACAACTAAGACTCAACCTACTAACACAATGAGTAGTTGGATGAGACATGTGTAATCAAGAAGATAGAAATGACCTCTCACCCGACACAAACATGACAATGCCCACAATCTAAGGACAACACCCACCATCCCGACAAAATGGTTTCGACGACCAATAACTAAAACCTCTATGGTGCGAAAAAAAATGTTTGAAGGCATTACAAACCCAAGCGCCAACACGAACTTAAAAAAATCAACAAAACCCAGCACTGGAAGCACAGACTCCAATCAAGTGACCATCTGCCTCTATCTAATAGGGCACACCATGATACACTCATCAAGATTCATGTTGTCCCTAAGCGATAGGTGCAACGATAAGCCTAGAGAAACATAACCTATCTGGAAAAAGGTCTCAAGATAAATCCGACGTTCTAAAGGCCAAAATAACTAACAAGATGACTACACCTATGCCCCCAAGCAACGGGTCAACCAGATGCATGAATACATGCCTCAACAAATGTGAAATTCATTAAATGACTCGACGACAACCAAGAATCCACAAAAGTTAAGCATGAAGTCTAGGTGCGAAGGGTAAACTATTGTAATGTTACTAATGACATAAACGCTATCAAGAGTGAACTAATATAGAACTCAACAAATCAACATGTTTGTCAATAAGGTACATGTCTACTAAAGTAAGTTCACTACTCATAATTTAAAAGTGATCTTTTTCTTTTCATTATCTAATCGACAATGTTGTCTAAATTGACAAGTCCTAATTAGTCAATAAACACAATTCTAATTTAACAATTTAACAGTACATAAAGATATTAACTATATCAATATATATAGCTATTAATGTAACACTATTAATCAACCTCCTTATATATCATAGGTTATAACACTATCAACGATATTAATTACAACATGTTGTCCATCATAAATAAAATATGTTAGCGATTAAATTATATAAGTGGTTGCTGTCAATAAATTAGTGCCATTTCAATGAAAAATTTAATGCCATTTTAATGTTGTTATGTGGTTATAAATAAAACCCATTTCTATGCTATTCAATGCAATTTTGATGTTATCTTGTTGTTTATAATTACATGTTAGGTCCAACTATTAAATGTGAATTTGTTGCTATTATGCTGCTTATAAACAATTGCCACCTCGATGCTATTCAATGAAATTTAATGCTATCTGTCGGTTTATAATTAAATGCCATTTCATATCCATTCAATTCATTTTTTATGCTATTATTAAATACTATGTAACAACAATACCTATTATTGCCAAATAATAACAGAGGAAGCTGCCCATAAACAATAATGCCTATTAATATCGTTGTCAGGTAAATGTAAAAAAAATGCGTGGGTATTAATGTTGTCAGGTAAATGTAAAAACGCATGGGTAATATCGTTGTCAGAAACGTAGATATAAAATCCATGTGCAGGGTAACTCAAACATATGAGTCGCTGAGATAAAAACGCAGACTTATTAATTTCTGTTATAAAAAGGAAAATGTGGAAATCTAAATTCACTATCATCTAGTAACCTGACAAAGTTGTCCATTATTGATTGGTATCACTGTCCATTATTTTAAATCACAGTCTTCAGAATGGTAAAAGTCGCCATGCAGTAAAGGTAACAAATTGTAGTTTTTAAAGGCAAATTCGCAAGGCAAAAAAAATGGGTAATGATTTGGAATCTTGAAGGTGGAATCGTTGTGTATAAAAGGTGACCATGTACAGTCTATAAAGGGTAAAATCATGATGCAAATAAGGGGAACGATTGTAGTCTTAAACCAATCGCAGGCACACCAAAACATCACAAAATTTAATCCATCACAAAAACCTAGGGAACGATTGAGTAATGATTTAAGTGGTTGGGTAAAAGTTTAATGTAAAAATTTCAATGTTAATTCGCCAAACAAATTGAGTTGGATTCTAGGTAAGCACCCAGAAAAATAAAATGAAAGTTGGTTGAGTTTCATCATTAAAAAAATGTCGAGTTTGATATCCAGTTCGTTGGGTTCATAAAACAAATTGTTGAGTTTTGCATACGAAATGGCAGTCAATATAAGGTGAAGGAAACGTTTTCACTTAAAGACTCAATGTAAAATGCATAGAAAATAATATAGATGTAGTCAGTAAGTAGTAACACCGCCAAGTAAAACTCACCTTCAACCGTAATAAATTGCCTAGGAAATTCACTAGCAAAGTTATCAAAACAAGGAGTAAATTCACCTTCAATGGAATAAATGGTGGAGGAAAAATTTTCATAGGCCAAATGTAGTGAAAATTCAAAGCAAAGGAAAGTGTTGAATCACAGAGGATATTTTCCATCAGGTCTAATAAAACACAGAGGAAAAAATTTGAGGTTTAGTGCATCAAAAACTCAGAGTAAACTCCCATAAGAAATAATAAATGGCATATTAAACTATGGATTAAAGATGCAGATCCATTTACCATCGAACTGTAAACAATTAAAAATAAAAACATTTCGTGGTTGAATACTTCCAGTGGGAAAATATGAGCAGTATGGAGAGGTATTCAATTGCAAGAAAGTGTAAGATAATTAATCAACCAAGAAAAATCAACATGGGTAGATGGCTTGGAAACATCCTTCGCTCATCATCCATGCAAAAAAAAGCAAGGCAATAGAATCTATAGGTCTATTAACACCAAAGTGACAACCATCGATCTGGATCTTAGCTGACTACTCAGGCATGGACTGATAAACTAGGGATGAGGATGAAGTAAAAAGTAGAACTCGTGACAACAAATTAGTAAAACCAATAAGACAATCACAACATTCAGGGATTGAATGCAAAGGGAATCAAGTAAAGTAGTGAGCTTAAAGCTATGTAAAATTTAAGTTCTCGATTAAACTGCTAAGTCAAAAACCTTCTTTAAATAGTTAAAAAGTACAGAAATGAAAGCGTAAGGTCAATAGTAATCTACCATGCAGAATAAAAGCATGCTTACCATAGCTCAAGTCACCTGCTCTGAGTCGTTGTTCCACGTTCTCTATGCGACTCCCACTTTTCGACCATTTTGACTTCACCAGTACCTCCCATCCAATGGTAGGGGTAATCTTCTCCCCCCTTATCCCCCCAAGCCACAAGGGGGCCATGCACAATAAACCAAAGAACAAATAGATCCCAGCTCACCTTACAAGGCCAATATACCACTCCTCACCGAGCTGGGTATCCCAACTCCCACAAGGTAAGTCAGTCAAGTAAGAAATTATACAATGTAACATTACACATAACAAAAGAGATCCATACTTCTCATCCTCCCTCCGTTATATAGAGTTTCTATGTCATTTTCTTTCCCTATTTCCCATTTAATTTATTGTTCAAAAATTTAATTGAGAAAAATCCTCCCCATACATGTGTCACCCATCCCCTTCGTTGCACCATAAATTAATTTCATTAATTACTTAATTACTCCTATTTCCCTCACCCACCTAAAAGCATTCCTAGAATATCTCCTAGGTGTCCTCATATTCCCTTACACATTGTAATGACTTACCCGCTTGCTAATTACTAGTTGAGTTCAATTTATAATGTTCTTAATGGAAAGATACCTTAGTAAGTTAGTCATTATGCTTTTTCCTTAATTTTCCCTTTCTCTTTATGTTTCCCCATTTTTCCCTTAGTTTTCCAATTCTTTTAAATTTTCCTCTTCCCTTTTTATCTAAAACCCAAATTAGCAAGTGTAGGAAATTACCCTTTTCCACTTTTCTTTTTAATTAATAAATTTTTAATGAGCATAAGTAACAAAACAATCAATCCCCCCCCCCCTTTTAAAATTTAATCCCCAAAATTATTTTGATTTTAATAATTTAATCGATTTTCTTACCCCCTTTTTGTCACACGTTTTAAAATGATTATTATTATTTTTATTTTTTACCACAAGTATTATTTTAGACCTAGATTTTAGTTTCTTAGGCTAGGAAACATTTCAACTAGAGAGAAATTGTTTTTAATACTTTATAAGCACATCATTCGTTCTAAGGCCATCTAAATTTATTCATTTATTATTTAACAATGTGACATACCCTTCAGGACACACTAGGTGCTCCAAGGGTGCCACTCACCTCATTTTGTTTCCCTTGCGCGATGTGCCCCTCATGACACACTAGGTGCTCCAAGAGTGCCACTCCCCTCATTTTGTTTCCCTTGCGCGACGTGCCCTTCAGCATGCACTACATGCTCCAAGGGTGCCACTTGCCTCATTATGTTTCCCTTGCACGACATTCCCTTTAGGACGCACTATGTGCTCCAAGGGTGTCACTCGCCTCATTTTGTTTTCCTTGCACGACGTGCCCTTCAATAGGGATGATTTTAAGGATGGAAATTTATTTTAAAATGCAGAAACCTTGGCGAAGCTTACTAATCGTTCATATGCCAACTATAAAGGTTTGGCGATATTTTGGAGAAAATATTAAAATTTCTAAGGATTTTATAAAGTTTTTATAAAATTTTAGCGATTTTTAAGGTAAAATAATTTTATACTATAGAAATTGGGTAAATCATTTTTAAAATAGCGAATCTTTTTTTTGGTAAAACCATCGAAAATTAGCCCATGAGCAAAATTTAGCCCCTAAAATCATCCATGCCCTTTAGGACACACTACGTACTCCAAGGGTGCCACTCACCTCTTGATTGACTTGGTAGACATAAAAAACCCTTGGAGTCAATACTCTGTCAGGTGATATTGTGGGAGACTAAGGGCCTCTAAGGAATAATGCCTCTGCCTTATTGTGGGCCCATTTGAATCATCGTTAGTGAATGTCGTAGTGTGCCATCATGACATTGTGGGTCTTCACGAACTAGGTAGTCGTTAACCTATAGTTTGAGCCATGGTGGGAGTGCTAGTAGGTTGTGGCATGGCTGCTCTCCACACCTCTCCCTCAACGTCTGTGATAGTCATGTGTGACCCGTCTACTCCACATGTGAGTTTGTTTGGCAAGCTACCGTCGGCCTGCATCATCAATGAATCATGTCAGAACAAAATCCATAATCATAACATCTAATCAGATGCACATAGGTCATATATATAATAATCAAACCCCAATTGTCCAATCCCTAACTCATTCCGGATTCCAAGGGGTTTTGTCGATGCCTCTGCATCCTCAAGGTCCAAAATCCTACACACTCAAGAAAATCGAGTCAATAGCACCTGTCTATGTCAAGACAACAAAATAACATGTCATCAATCCATAACGCCTCATAATCATAATTCAAATGCCCAATAGTATAATAATCCGGATCACTTGCAAGCAAGTGTCCTCAAAGAATAAGTTTGCTCACTGCACGCAAGAACAAGATGTTACATCCAGGACTTGTAACCAAGAGTGGATAAGACAACTAATTTCAAAATATAATTACAAAATTATGTTTCTAGAATATGATCTGTAGACTCACATATTTTATATCATACAATTAAAAAAAAATAGATATCCTCAACCTTGGGGACCCCTAACCAAAAAAAAAACAAAAAAAAATAATATGTTATGCTTAAACTTTCTGGAACAAATTGTATTAGAAGTTTTTAAAAATAATCTTCATAATATTTTCATAATAGAGAAATTTACAATGAACATATCCAATGCATATTATCATAAGGTTCCTACTGGTCCTCAATAGAGGAGAATACCATTAAAAATGAGATAAAATAACTTATCCAGCTTCTCTGCCATCATGCTATGGACAAGACATCCTAAAAACACTAAAAAAAATAAAAAAATGAATTAGTGCTAAATTCTAAATGGTAACATTTCGAAACTAAAAAATCCACATATTTAAAAAAAGAATGAATCATCCTCCATCAAAACTAAAACAAATTTAGTAGTTTGTTCAAGAGAGAGAGGGGATTTTTCTCTATCTATAACATATCAATGGTTTGAGAGAGGGAGGTAGAGACGAGAAACTATCTATCCGTTGAAGGGAGGTGGAAGAGGAGATATATATATAAAGTCTAACCCTGTTTCAAATAGTTTCTTTCTACTTGTGGTAGACTACAACTAAGGGAAGAGGCTGAAAAACTCTTCAAACAGATGAAAATGCCTTCTTGAAAATTAGATAGGTCATCGTATTATTATAGTGAAGGAATACAAACATGCAATTGATGATAATAAAAATAAAAATAAAAGTTAAAACTTATTTTAGAAAAAAATAAAAAATTTCTTCCCTCAGATGAAACATGGAGAGTCTAGGATAGGAGATAAATGCATAAAGGTATTTATAGTTTGTTGGTTTAAATTTTTTCTTTTGTTAGAGCTCCATTAGATTGATTATTCTATCTTACTTCCCAAAGGCACTAAATTTGTGTTTTTTTTAGAGCTCTATTAGATTGATTATGATATCTTACCGCCCAAGAGCAATGCATGCAACATATGATAATTTAGATGGAAAAGTTAAAAAGTGATCTAAATATTAGAGAAAATACTAAATAAGGAAGTGGACGGCATATTCGATGCAACATGTGATAATTTGGATGGAAAATTTTAAAAGGGAGCTAAATATTAGAGAAAATACTGAATAAGAAAGTGGAGGGCATATTTTAGATGACTATTTGGGACAACTTTAACAACTTAGAAAATTTTTCCTCTATTAAAAAAATTCATTGGGGAAGACATTTACCATGATAGGGATTGACATTTATTGGAGGTGTGCACAAGTTTCACAACAAAATCCATGGAAATATATTGTCAATAGTTGCAAGCCTCCTAAAATATCAGTTGTATTTAATTTTGTCCAACAACCTTTTAAGTGCTCTCTACCTGAAACAGATTCACAACATGACCTTAGAAAATTATAGAGGTTGCTAACAATATTTAAATAATTATGAATCCAAACACACTTGGAAGATGCAAAAAAGTACAATATCTCAATTTGTCTTGAAATTCACTTTATGATCCATTCCAAATCACATAGAAATTGCAACAACTTAAAATCTGCTTGTTTTGCACATAAATTATTTGGTTAGATAGGTTCCAGCTAAAATTGGTAATATTAGTCACATTAGGTACTTATGTCCATACATGAATAGTTCAAATGGATCCAATCCAATGTAGTAATTACAAGAAAAACCTAAAGGTTAGGAGCCTTGGGATAATAATGAAGAAATTCAGGGTATGTGGTGGGATGGGAAACTCCATTGTTTTAGGTACTTATGTACATACATGAATAGTTCAAATGGATCTACTTCAATGTATTACTTACAAGAAAAACCTGAAGGTTAGGAGACTTGGGAAAATAACGAAGAAATTTAGGGCATGTTGTGGGATGGGAAACTCCATTGTTGGATTATAGGGCCCCTTTGGTATCGACTGATGCAACATTTTCTTTTTATTCTTCATAACTATTACTATTATAACATCCTTCTTGAATGAAACCTCCTCCTTCACCATTATATTGTATGATTATATTTAGATAAACCTTGAATGTTTCCTCTAATTTGAAGTCCTCTACAAAATAATTATCCCTAGATTTGGGTGTGTTATTGTTGGGAAAACAATGGGGTTAGTGTTTTTTTTGGGAAAACAATAATTCAAGATTAGTAAAATCATTTTAGGCCAATAATTGCTAGCAAATGATATTATAAGTTTAGTGGGGACACTCTATTGTTCCAAGTTGAGCTATCACTAAGTATGTTTGTATCAGTGTATGCCTTAGGATTCTACATCCATAAGCCTTGATATGCGTAATATGTTACTTAATTATACTTCAACTACTTAACAATAATATCCTCCCTTGGTGTATAAACAACTATACATTTACTCTCTATATAAACTGTTTGATAGAAAATAGGCTTGTGGTACAAGATTCTTTATGAACATTAATTTAGTAGGGGTAATTTATTGTTCCAAGTTGAGCTATCACTAAGTATGCTTATAGTAATGTACTCTTTATTTGAGGATTATAGATCCATAAGCCTTGATATGCCTAATATGTTACTTAACTCTACTTCAATTCCTCAACAACAATATGCTCCCTTGGTGTATAAACAATTATACATTTAGTCTTTATATAAACTATTTCACAGAGAATAGGCTTATGGTACAAGCTTCTTTCTGAAGATTACTTTTCCCTTGGATGAGCTTTTCGTATTGGGGTAAATATCCTACTATGACATATAGAAATGGAATTTTATGGTCTTTGTCTTCTCTCCCTAATTAAGATATTGTAAAATGTGGATGAATCAATGTGAAAATGAGTAGAGGAAACTATCTTCTTACTGTATATTGTGTGACAAAACAAGAGACCCAAGTTGCTTTCCTTGAACACTCAACCTTGAATAAAATTAATATTTAGTAGTATATGTGAAACCCTACTCAATTGATCAATATTCCAATAAACCTATAAGTTCTTTGTATACAACCTCTTGAAATATACTAGTGGTCACAATAATGGCATAATATATAAGCTTCGAAAATTGAAAGTGAAGACAATGATATCAGGTTGACATTTAATTACAATTTATGAACCTAGACTTTTAGTCACTCGCGAAGATGGACTTTGCAAGTATCATTGAGTTATCTCAATAAAACCCTATATTAAAATATATCTTGCATCTAGGAGGTAGGTATTTATATGTGTTTATGTAGGAACCCTAACCCTAATGAGAAATAAAATGCCAAGGAGGGAAACATTTTCATGATAGAGAGTTTTATAATGAACATACCCAATTCCTATTATTGTTGTTGGTGGACTATTCTCCACAAGATCCATTACACATAACCATTGTTGTCCATGCAAAGATGGAGAGACACTTAATAATCACCATACAAACAATATATATATATACAAGTCTCGTGAGATAGTTCAAGTGGTTGAGTGTTTAATTGCAATATACTCCCCTAGTTTACAAAGAGTTATTCATTTACTATAATAACATGTAGTAAAATTCTTGAAAGAGAGTATATTTGTGGTACAAATTGCTTTATTGATATTTCTCCCTTGGATGAGATTTCCAAATTGGGGTAAATACCATGCTATGAGATATGGAAATGGAATTTTATAGTATTGTTCATTTCTGCCCATTTAAGATATTAAAAGATGTAGATGACTCAATGTCAAGTTAGTAAGGAAAAGATATAAGATATTCATACCTTATATTGTGTAACAAAATAAAACAATTCAAGATACTAACAACTTGATTTCAACTCTAAATCTTTAAAGGTTAGTGAAAGTTAACAATCTTCTTAATAATGCCATAGTATATGAGCTTGGAAATTCACAAGTGAAGACAATGATATGAGATTGACTTCCAATTACAATTTATGACCATTGGCTTTAACTCTTTATGGGAGATGGATTGTCCAAGTTTCATTGAATGATCTTAGTAAAACTCTTAGTTAAAATATATTTGGCATTTGGGAGGCATGGATTTGTATGGGTATTAGATAGAAAAAATCTCACCAACATTGAGGAACCTTAACAAAAAAATAAAAAATAAAAAATACTATGCTAAGCTTGAACTTTCTTTATACTTGTTGAAATAAAGTATTTAGGAAGTTTTTGATACTAGCCTCCTATAAAAAAGAGAATATTTTTGTGATAAAAAATTTTACAACAACCATATCCAATGTTTGTTATCATAATGTTATGAATGGTCATGATTAAAGAATAGTACGATTAACAATAAAAGAACTCACCGAAAGTCTTTCTAACACACCATGGAAAAAGCTTCCTAGTGGTCTTGAAGATGGATTGTGCAAGTTTCATTGAATGATCTTAGTAACACCCTTGAATAAAATATTGCTCCCATTTGGAAGGCATGGATTTGTGTGAGTATTAATGTAATAGCCGTATCAAGTAAACAACCATTTAATTTTTAGAACAAAGAAGTAAAATTTAAGAGTTACTTCATTTAGCACATTCACAATCAAATTCAACATAATAATAAAAATTAATAACAAATTAATACAAAAACAATGCATAATTCTTGGTAAATACCTGAACCTGATGCTATTATCCCTCCTGTTGTTCACATCTTGCCTCCTTGATCTCTTATGAACACTGCCCAAATCCATTCCTCCCTACCAACTAGGTATCTCCCTAGCTCCAGGATATCAACGGATATCTTGGCCCCCGTGCCCAAAACCCCCAACAACTCTGATGCACTGTATCAATCCCACTCTCAAAATTTCACCTCCCTCTCTGTAAATCCCAGAGCTCCCCAAAATCCATCCCCCCACCTCCGTCGAATCCTCCCGTCAAACTTCTTCCCTTCCTTATTCCTCCTTCACCGACCTCCCCCCTTCATTTACTTCCTACCTAACTCATTTATTACCTCCTTATCTCCCCCTTTAATATCTTATCCCATTCTTTAATGTCTTATCCCACCTTCATTAATATCTTATCCCTTTCTTTAATGTCTTATCCTCTCCCACATAGATAAAGCATTTTAATTAAACAATTTAAAATTATTAAGCCCCCCTTAAATTATTACCAATATCATTGAGTGTGATATGTAATAATTAATTAATTAATTAATTAATCAAAAGTTAAAAACAATTAATTAATAAATAAATAATCAATTAATATTATTAATACTAATCATTGTTTAATCAAAACCATATTAGGACAATTAATTATCTAATAAATTTTACTTAATAATCCCTAAGCATGTATTCATCTAGGGTTTTTACATACACCCACTCTTCAGAAAACTTCGTCCCGAAGTTAAGGTATCTCGTGGTACAAAGGAAAAGAAACATGGTTCACACATTCATAACAAGTAACTGACATTATTAGTAAGTAAGTCAAGAAAACTCATACATACTAGTGTATATGTACAAGAATTGCATGTATATCTAGTACATACAATTCTCGTGCATGTACTAATAATCAAATTGTCATCCTTTAGTATTTTATGTATGCATCCAATCCAGTCAGCAAGACTTGTCTTTTATAAAAGACAACAAACCAATCAATTGTTGAGAAATCCCTTAATTACTATTATCTGGTTCAATGATTTGATTTTAAACAACTTTGGTTTAGTTACATAATAATGAATATTCATTTATTTTTCTTTTCTTTTTTTTTGAAGGAAAAACCTTAACTTTGACCACAAGACAGATCTCCATACTTTCTCAACTATTACTACTCATCCTTCCTCCCTAACCTACTTCCATCTCCATTCCTATCCGTCCTCTGCTAGACTATCTTGGAGCGTCAACTATATTGACCTAACTCTAAATATAACCCGTAAGTGGAAGTGTCGCTATCTCAACCAAGCTTCCCTAGTAGGCAATTGACAGTCATCATCACACGTCTTGGGGATTGTGAACTAGCACCTTTCTCCCATGACTTCAGGTTTCGGAGGATACACGGTGGGAAATGCCTCCACCCCTCCTAATCATAACTAGGGTCCACACCCTACAATGGAGGATACACAGTGGGAAATGCCTCCACCCCTCCTAATAGGACTAGGGTCCACACCCTTCAATGGAATATACAGTGGCACCATGTTGTTGGAGGTTTTGTCATTGTTTATTCAGTTTTGGTCAGTGTCGTTACCTGAAATCATGCACTGATCCACATATCATAGAAATGCATTCAAACCAATATAAATTCCAAATACAATATTCATACCATAATGTTTCTCGGTCAGTGGTCCTGATATACACTTTCATCATCATTATCCGTTGGCTATTTCATAGCCCATAACCTTCAGATTAGTCTGTAACACAAACTCATACATTTCTGTGCATTATCATCATGTAATTGCATACTATCATCATTTCAATTTGGTATCCCTGTACCAATAAGTTAACATCAAAGTTTCCCAATCAGAAATAGATCTCATAATATCCCATAATTTAATTTCAACACCCATTCACAAGATTATCATTTACTCAAACTAGATTGCATAATATCCAACATCATCCTAATAGCATTTAAACATTCATTTAATTCACATTCTTACAATGTGTCACAGCATATACATCATCATCAATAACATTTAAACATTCGTATAGTTTACATTCACATAATAGATCGCATTACATACATCATCATCAATAACATTTAATCATTCCTAAAGTTTACATTCACATAATAGATCACATTACATACATCATCATCGATAACATTTAAACATTCATAAAATTTACATGCACTTAGTAGATCGCATCATATACATCATCATCAAATAACATTTAAACATTCATAAAAGTTCATAAATTTTAAAGTTTAAATATATCACTTAATAGTTTCACTGTGACTTAGAAAATAAAGTATATAGGCCTCAGGTAATCATGGCTGTCTAAGTCAAAAGGTGGTGTTACATACACCCAACCTTTAAGAAACATGTTCTCGAGGTGGTAAAAAAAGTGAAGGATAGTCTCGCCGTAATGTCTCAACATCTTCCCAAGTAGCATATCCTGGACTATACTTGTCCCACTGGACCTTAACTTGGTCTACTAGATGGTTCCTGAGCTGTTGGACTCTATGGTCCAATATGCGTAATGGTTCTACCATGAGGGTTCCCACATCCGATACCTACAATTCCTTCCAATTTAGTTTATGTGATTCATCAGCAACATAATGACGTAAAACGGTTACATGAAATACATTATGAGTTTTATGCAAGTGAGGTGGCAGTACGAGACGATAAGCAATGGGTCCAATTTTCTCTTGGATCCTGAATGGTCCTATAAACCGAGGTGACAACTTTGTCCCCTTCCCGAACCGTATGGTACTCTTATTAGGCCTGATACGAATGAAAACTTGGTCTCTCGCTTCATAACTTCGGTCGGTCCTGTGTGCATCCACATAGCTTTTCTGCCTATCATGTGCTTCCTTTAATCTCTGCCTAATCTGAATCACCTGTTCCTCCATTTCTTGAATCAATTCTGGCCCAACTATTACTCGGTCGTCTAGTCTATCCCAACTCAATGGAGTTCTGCATGGCCTCCCATACAAAGCTTCGTAGAGTAGCATTCCAATAGAGCTATGATAACTGTTATTGTAGGAAAACTCTAGTAAAGGTAGGTACTTCTCCCACTGGGTTTGATTATCCATTACATACATCCTAAGGATGTCTTCCATTACTTGATTTACTCTCTCAGTTTGCCCATCTGTTTCAGGATGATAAGTTGTGCTTAAGTTCAACTGAGTCCCCAACGCTGACTGTAAACTTGTCCAGAACCTATAAGTGAATCTGGAGTCCCTATTTGAGATGATATTCTTAGGTATCCCATGCAAACGGATAACCTCGCTTACAAACACACATGCCACATCAGTGACATCGTAAGTGTCTCTAACCGAAATGAAATGAGCACTCTTGGTTAGCTTATCCACTATCACAAGAATGGAATTGTGTCTATGGGATGTGAGCGGTAACCCCACAACAAAATCCATAGAGATGACTTCCCACTTGGACATAGGGACATCATGTGGTTGTAGGAGGCCTGCTGGGTGATGGTGGTCGGCTTTCACTTGTTGAAATTCCAAACATTTGGTGATGAAATGGACTACATCGCGCTTCATGCCTACCCAAAAGAAGAGCTTCTTCATATCTGTGTACATCTTCTTCACTCTTGGATGCACACAATAAAGTGATCTAT
>JASDQU010687138.1:8914-19117 GCA_032191745.1 Picea mariana | reverse complement strand
AACACTTCGACAGCTTCCCATACAATTTGTTCTCTCTAAGGAAGGACAACACTATTCGCAAGTGTTCCTCATGTTCTCTTTCATTTTTGGAATAGATGAGGATGTCATCTAAAAAGACTTGTATAAAACGGTCTAAGTACTTCCGTAATACGTCGTTCATGAGGCTCATGAATACTACTGGCGCATTGGTCAATCCTAAAGGTACTACAACAAACTCGTAATGTCCAAACCGAGTTCAGAAGGAAGTTTTTGGGATATCACCTTCCTTAATCCTTAACTGATGATACCCTGATCGCAAATCAATCTTTGAGAATATCACTGCTCCTTTCATCTGGTCGAAGAGGTCATCTATTCGTGGCATTGGGTACCTATTCTTCACTGTAGCACGGTTCAAGTCCCTGTAGTCTATACACCGTCGTAAGGATCCATCCTTCTTCTTTACAAAAATTACCGGTGTGCCGCAGGGTGAGACACTGGACCTTATTAGTCCTAAGTCCAGTAACTCTTTCAACTGCATTTGCAATTCACAAAGTTCCAGCGCTGTCATCCGATACGGAGTCTTGGAGATTGGTTCTGCACCAGGTTTTAGCTCTATAGTAAAATCAAGCTCCCTTTCAGTAGGTAACCCTGGTAACTCGTTTGGGAAAACATCTTGAAATTCTGACAATACCAGATACTGATCTAATGAGGGTCCTTTCCTTTCATTCACTGCTTCCACTACGTAAATTCGACACCCTTGTCTCAAGCATCGCTTAACCTTCATAGTGGATATAAAGCGTAACGACACTTTTCTCTGTACACCTTGGATCTCTACTGGTCTTCCTTCATCATCAACACAAAGAACCCCCTTTGCGAAGCAATCTACCAATGCTCGATGAAGTGCTAACCAATCCATTCCAATGATTATGTCATATGCCCCAAGAGTAGTGACGTATACCTTTAACCTGGTAGTACACACTCCCAGGTCTACTATACAATTATTAACACTAGGTCCTACTGCTTGTTTTTCCCCCGAAGCCATCTCGACTTTTTTAAAGTCATCATGCTCGTAGGCTGTCAACCCACTCTTTTCTAATGCAGATGGTGAAATCAAACTATCTTTCGCACCAGAATTAAACAAAATCTTAACATTGATATGATTTAGCGTACCTGATGACTCCACCACCGTGGATTGATGTTCAGCCTGGCGATTATTAACTGCTACGTAGATATGGTGGCTGCTACTTTCTCTCTACATCGACGCCTTTCCTTCTCTATGCACGAACCCTGATTGTAACTCTGGGCAGTCACGCTGGTAATGGGGTCCCCCGCACGCCCAACATGTAACACCAGATTGAACCTGTGCATTGTTATGTGTCTGTCTTTGAAATGAGTTCCTTCCTCTAGAACCCCTTCCCCTACTAGCTGTTCCCTGAGATGGTCGTGGACCTGTCTACACTGTTGGTGATGATCGATATGCTGCACTTGTTGCCATTGAAATCCCTGCAGCTACTGTCCTTGGCGCTACTCTGTTATCATATGGTGGTGGCCTTAAGCCCCCTCCCCTAGGAAATGACCTCGGGGACTTTCCTACGAACCCCGGGCGATGTGAAAATGTCGACCTTGTACCCCCAGTCAAGTTCATGTGTTCTTCCGCGTAACGCGCATTTTCCACCGCCTCCACCACTGAAGACAGTTTCCACATCCGCACCATAGCTCTTATACTACGGTTCAATCCATAGACAAAGCGCTCTGCCTGTCGTTGGTCATTATCCATAAACCTGATCTCATATTCTTCTATATTTTTGTTTCCCTGTACCAAGGCATGAAATGCCCCTACCTGTTGTTCCTCGTAGTACACTGGTAGATATTTCCTTCGAAACCTCTCCTCGAAAAGTTCCCAAGATATTGTGTCTGGGGTAAGGTGCAGTTGCCTTTCTAGGTTGCCCCACCAATTCAAAGAGTTGTCTCTTAACTGAAAAATGAAGATCTTTGCCTTTGAATTGGATGCATAGTCCCTTATGGAAAAACACCTTGTCATGCCTTCCAACCATGCTTTCACGCGTTCACTGGCGCGACCCCTGACAAACTCCGGAAGTTTGATCTTTTGTAATTCCCGCGTGATGTCATAAAGTGGAGGTCCTCCCCCTGAATCCCTTGACGCTTTTGGATTACCCGTTCCAGATGGTGGGGATTCCACTTCAGTCCCTGCCAGTTGTCGCCCCTTTTAAGTCTCGTTGATGGCTTCCAACGAGCGCAGTATGAGGGCTAGTTGTGGTGATGGTGGTGGTGGTACTGGCGGTGTTGGCAGTGCTTGCGAGGACACTCCCCTACCTCAACTCCCTCGAGTCCTGACCATCCTTTATGCTTGACTTGCATCAACCAAAGTTGTCAGGGTGAGTTCCATGATGTTTCAAATTGGTGCTACTCAAACTAGAAATAGGGTTAGGAATAAGTTTTCTTTACTTGTCTGTAAACAGACATTACTCCATTAGGGGATTGGCTAGGTTAGGGTTAGGTTTAAGTATCTAAGCTTAGTTTCTTCACCACTACAAAAATAACTATTGGTTCCTTTACCCTGTAGCTACACTAGCTTTGCGCCTTACTCGCCACTCCCTATGCTTACTCTACTAGTACATATGTTGCCTCCTTCCTGCTTGTCCTAGTCTGAGCCCTTTTAATTTATGCTTACACTTGATTAAAAATAACTTCCAACCTTATGTTTATTAATTTACGTCGAAAGGCGTACACCTATTGATATTGGGCATAATTAACAATCTTTTAATCTTACTTATCCTTAAACCCTTATCTGATGGCTACGCATTGAAGATGCTGGCATATTCTTAGTCGTCCTCCAAAATCAATGGGTCACATTTATCGTTCATAACTTTCTTGCATTTATCACAGCATCCGTTAACATGTTTACTTTTTTTTTTTTTTAACATTTACCTAATCACATAAAAAAAAATTTGTTGTAAGGTTATATAATTTCCACGTTTAATGATTAAATAGGATTCAACCATGGCATCTAANTACCTAATCACATAAAAAAAAATTTGTTGTAAGGTTATATAATTTCCACGTTTAATGATTAAATAGGATTCGACCATGGCATCTAAATAATTGTCCACAACTGCCAGCCACGTTTCGGCGTTCACCAGTGCTATGTACCTTTCAGCGTTAGTGTTTTTCATAGGACGTCGTGTTGAGCACATACGTCCCTTTGTGGGATCCTCCATTTATGTCTTTGGCACTTGATAGCTTGGCATGTGACCTGTATGGCTCTAAAAGGTGCTTGATAGCTTGGCATGTGACCTGTATGGCTCTAAAAGGCGCTTGATATCTTGGCATGTGGTCTTGGGTATGACAATTAAAGTATTTAAATGTGAAATTATTTGTAAAATAAACAACGCATGGCGCGTTGGTAGGGTGGCCATTGTCAAGATTTGCATGGTGGGGAGGTCCAGGGTTCGAATCCCATGGACTCCATAAAAATTTATACTTAACCCTATATTATTTAAATTAAAATTCATAATTATATATATATATATATATATATATATTATTATTATTATTATTATTATTTTTAAATTTAAAATTTTTACGCAAGCGTATTATTACTTTTAAATAAATTATTACAACTAAAAATTAACATTTATTACAAAATAATTTAATTATTAAAAGGCGCATTAATAAAAATGATAATTTAATTAAAAAAAAACGTATTAATAATTTTAAACAAATTATTTAAAACCAAACATTAATATATACAAAAAATATATTTGTGGCATTCGCTGGTAGCCTTTAAGGTCGAGCTTCTAGCATGAGGTCCACGTGCCCAGCCTCCAGCTCTCAATACCAAACACCTAAGTTGTTCCTAGTCTTTGATTCCTAGTCTTCGAGCTTCAGATCTGCAGGGAAACCTCTCCGTCACGTCAAATTCAGCGAATTCAAATGCAAAATTTTGAATACCTGCCTGCGTTTGCATAGTTTTGCAGGCAAATCGAATGTGTAGGGGTTATAGTATGGCCAGAGAAACAATAATAACAGGAACAATACGTCGGACTATTCTGGAAATTTCTAGTGCTTAAAAGTATTATTTCAGACTTTCTTTCGGTCGAGGAAGAGGAGGAAGACAAACTTGGGATTACTGTCTGCGTGGCGTACATCGAGAATGGTAACGTTCATGTCCTACATAATTGTTTGTAAATCTCCATTTATTTGGGTTTTCTTGGAACTTATCAGAGGATATCGAATTCTTCCCATTCATTGAATTAAAGAAATCTGTGTATGAATTACATGGTTTTTGGCCTTTTGGAGATCCCATGTCTCTCTACCTGCCTGCATGGCTCCCCACCCCAACGAGATCGCTCTCACCAATTCCTTTCTCTCGGGTGGTATTTGTGACATGAAAATCCCACAGAATTCAAGCGCAGAGCTATATCCAATTTTCATTACCAAATCTGGTAAGTTAAAATTCCTCTTGTTTGTGGCTTTCCATCTCTGTCAATGTCTTAATTTCCAGTCATCTAGGGATAGATGGGCAGGAGTTTATTACCACAACTAGCCCAATTCAATTTATGTAAAAAAGTGTTAATTTCCTACTATCTCTGAAGGTGGATAACATAACGTATAAATTTTGCGTTAAATGGTTGAATGGTATGCTCTGTTGCTAAAAACAAGGGATTATTACCTGCTTCATGTATCTGGCCGGAACCCCTGGCTTTAGTATGTTATGCAGCTAATTTTCCCGTGGTTTATGCTTTTATCATGCCTCTCAGCTGGTCGATGTTGTCATTGCGTCTCTGACGGATTTTTTGCCACAATTTACATATAATCTCTGAGAGAGGTTTGATTTCGCATTATTTCCTGAATCTCTCTCAAGATTTAGGAGACCCATGCCCTTAGGCAAAATCTCCACGAGGTTATTAGCGGCTCCGTGTGTGCATTGTAGCAATGGTACTGCTTATTCTCATTTTATTTGTTTGTGTCTATTTTGGCCCTTTGGTGGTCTTTTGAATCTTTCATCTTTCACGAAAACGTTGGGTTTTCTCCTTTCATGGACTCAGAATATTACATTATTCATCGCCTAGGTTTTGCACAACCCATCGCGTGCCAGTGAAAATGACTGCACCCGACTCGAACATGCAACTCCGCCCACTAACACTCAGACCTAGTCGATGTTTGTTTGCTATGTCATGTTTTTGTTCCCAGAAATACTCTATAATTCCTTGTTATTTTAGGGTTTCACGATGGTCGTTGTCAGTAGTGTGCTAGTTGTTTCAATGTTATTGTTTCAGAGGGTATGTCGAACGGGAAGTCCTAGCGATTTCGAGTATTATTTTAAACTATATATGGCCATCCTTATTCACTATTTTTTTTTTTAATGAAAGAAAACAATTCGTATTACTTTTATAAAAGCTATATATACAAAACCAAAAGCGCTAGAGGATTGCCTCTTCTACCATCTTCAAACATGAACAAGCACTTTAGTTCTAATATTAGTTGATGACCCGCCATCTTCAAACATGAACAAGGAGACAGTGCAATGTTTATATAACTGGAATTTGTTTATATAACTTGCATTTATATATATATATATTGAATAACTTGTGTAAACAAATATATATATATTAGATGATTTGTTGAATAACTGGAATTTCAATATTGATCATCATATTTAGATTTGTTTATTTCATTTATATATACATTTAGATTTATGATCAATATTGATGATCAATTCTTATTTAATTTATATATATATAATTATATTTGTTTATATAATCATTTAATAGTGTGTTTGGTTTGGTTTGCAGGTTAGGCGGGAGGGACTTTGGCCCTTAAGGCTCCAGTGTTTCAACTATGGCTCTGATACCATATGTAATAGCCACATCAAATAAACAACCATTTAATTTTTAGAACAGAGCAGTAAAATTTAAGAGTTACTTCATTTAGCACATTCACAATCAAATTCAACATAATAATAAAATTTAATAACAAATTAATACAAAAACAATGCATAATTCTTGGTAAATACCTGAACCTGATGCTATTATCCCTCCTGTTGTCTGCAACTTGCCTCCTTGATCGCTTATGAACACTGCCCAAATCCGTTCCTCCCTGCCAACTAGGTAGGTCCTTAGCTCAAGGATATCAACGGATATCCTTCCCCCCATGCCCAAAACCCCCAGCAATTCTGGTGCACTGTATCAATCCCACTCTCAAAATTTCACCTCCCTCTCTATAAATCCCAGAGCTCCCCAAAATCCATCCCCCAACCTCTGTCGAATCCTCTCGTCAAACTCCTTCCCTTACTTATTACTCCTTCACCGACCTCCCCCCTTCATTTACTCCCTACCTAACTCATTTATTACCTCCTTATCTCCCCCTTTAATATCTTATTCCATTCTTTAATGTCTTATCCCCCCTTCATTAATATCTTATCCCATTCTTTAATGTCTTATCCCCCCTTCATTAATATCTTATCCATTTCTTTAATGTCTTATCCTCTCCAGCATACCGGCATAAGTAAAGCATTTTAATTAAACAATTTAAAATTATTAAGCCCCCCTTAAATTATTACCAATATCATTGAGTGTGATATGTAATAATTAATTAATTAATTAATTAATCAAAAGTTAAAAACAATTAATTAATAAATAAATAATCAATTAATATTATTAATACTAATCATTGTTTAATTAAATCCATATTAGGACAATTAATTATCTAATAAATTTTACTTAATTATCCATAAGCATGTATTCATCTAAGACATACTTACATGCTTAGGGATTATTATGGATGGCTCTCTTTTATGGCTCATTAATCATTGTTACCCACCCACATGTTTATGGGTTTAACCTGTCTCTTATTATGGCTGGCTTTGGCTCTCTCACCTTAGATTAGTTTATGGGTTTAACCTGTCTCGTATGATACTAGTTTAAAATGCCTAGATCCTGACTTTATTAACTGCATTGTTTATTGGCTCAACCCTCATCTATGTATCCAATCAACCCATCCGCTGTTGCTGCCAAACCCTGGTTATTAACCTTGGTATTAGATCATTAACCTTGGTTCATTTCCTGTGTATTAGTTCATTAACCTTGGTTTTTTACTCTCTTGTTTATTGATTTAACCTACCATTAGCTTACGCCTCCACAATTATCTTTATTCCCTCCTCCGTGCTTTAATCTAACTGATTATTGGTTTAACCCACTTGTTAATTTAACCATGCTTATTAAATACCCTGCCTATTATAAGTCCTTCATTAATTTATTCCACCTGTGTCATATCTATGTAGGTTTATAATCTCTTAAAACATCGGAATATTCTCAATGATCAAACCCATGTATTTGTTTAACATCGGAATAGTTTGGCATCTAATGGTTATGGTAACATTAGTGTTATCCCTCGCTTACGGCATTAGGTTTCTTCTTCGCTCAGAGATTAAGGGCTAAAGGTGCAGTGAAGTTTTAGTAAAACCTATAATTGTTGGATTATATTGTTGGAAATTCCTTGCAACATTCTGTGAGCGTCTTAATTGATTTCTATCTCTACACAACATCGACATAATCACGGGATTCTCCCTAAAATTATTTTGGGAAGATTTAAAGATGATTTGCGCATTGGGTATTGTGTGGGTGCATATCGATTTTCTTCCTCGCTTACAGAGATTATATGATCTCCACACAACAAATGTTGTGGAAATTGTTGGATAAATTTAAGATTATATGATCTCCACACAGCACATAATATTTATTCTGTATTATGCAAATCTTTAAGATTATACGATCTCCTCACAGAAAATATTTATTCTGTATTATGGACAGTATGCAAATCTTTAGCAGATTCGCCAATTTAAAACTCTATATCTATGATCTCCAATATGTCCATAGACTCCTCCGTGAAGTTGCATGTGATTGATAGTTTATTCGCTATTTATAGATAGTTATTGGACAACATATTGTTTGCTTTGGGGAAATAATAATGCTTTTTCTCATTTCATCCCACATTTGATGTGTCCTCCCTCTTTAATTACAGTGCTTTAAATTCCTTGCAACATTCTGTAGCCATATCTTTAATTACAGTGCTTTAATTTCTTTCCAACATTCTGTGGCCCTCTTAATTGATTTCTATGTCTATGTGGCCCTCTTAATTGATTTCTATCTCTACACACCTTCGTGTAGTAATGATTGATCCGGATTCTCGAAATTTATAATTGGGTATTGTGTGGCTGCATAGTTTAGCCCCCTGGAACAGTCCATTATCTTTGTATTATCTCTACTCTGCCTTGTTTATTGAATTTTGATTCTGGTCATATTGGTTTCCATTATCTTATTAAATGGAGATATATATTGAATTTTTTAATTTGTATTAAATAATTAAATTTAGGGAATTCAAATTTAAATTCTGTGAAATCTGATGAAAATTATATATATATATATATATATATATATATATATATATAATTTTCATATTAATTTATATATAATATGTTATTTTATTTATATATAATAAATTTTGTTTTTTAATTTTATTTTTATAAAAGAAGTAAAACAATAAAACAGTTTGAGTGGGCCTAATGGTTAAGAACATGTGTTTCTTCTTCAGAGAGGTCACAGGTTCAAATCGAGAAGGGGGTAGGGTATGTATACCTTTGTAGACTTTAGTAGACTTTACCAGTCAAATCGCTGGAAGGAGGAGATTTATTTATACAAATATGATGTCATTGCTTATAATGATAAATATCTTTAGATTGATTATTGTCGTTTAAGATTAAACATGTCTAACTATAATAAATATTTTTATATTAATTTTTATCATAGTTTTTTTTTTACAGGGGTTATATCAAAATAGATTTATTATTAATTTTAAAACAGTCCATATAGAAGGTAAAATATTTTTTAATTTTAATTTAATATTAATTATATTATTTAAATTATAAGAGATGAAAAATAGAATATTATAGTCAGTGAGAAATATTTTAATATGTTTTTTTTTCTTATAGTTGTATGTGATGGTATTGCAGGTTTATTTTCAAAAATGGTCTATGATCATATGTATTTGTTGAAAAGAGAAATGAATGTATTTATACATTCACTTTTTCTCCTTTTTCATTTTTCAAATATTGTAAGAGAGTTATGTACATACAATTAATAATAAAATTATTTTTGATGGGAGGGGTAAAACCTCTTTCAAATGCTCTAGGGAGGATGGGCTCATTCTTCTTAGAGTAGTGTAGTCTTTATTATTTGTATGTTTTTATTTTTGTCTTTTATTATATTAACACACATCAAAATACATATTTACTTTTATAGCATTTACACTTAAAACATATAATTTTGCATTTCAATTATTATCATAGTCATAAAACAACACTTATCATAATTGCATTAAAATTATTTAATCCAGCTTTTTAATTTTTTAAAGAGTTTTTACACACATACAAATTATACAATTTTACATATATACCAAAATTACTTAATACCTTTAATAAACAAATCATTTATTTATATTTTAGTTTCTTTTTCTTTTTCTTTTAGTTTAGTTTTCTTTAATTTAATTTTATATTTATTTAGTTATAATTTTATATTTATTTAGTTAGATAGAATATTTTATGTTTTATACAATATAATTATGCTTATCATATGTAATCTATTCAATTTTGAAATGAAATTGTATAGTGTGTGTTTGTTGATTTGAAATTGCATATGTATGTGTATAGATGTTTTTCACAATGTTTGTATTCTGATTTGGCAACACTTATTATATTTACTTATTTGAAATTGTATAATGTATGTTTGTTTATTTGAAATTGCATGGTTTTGACAATATTTATATTCTAATTTGAAATTGTATATTGTGTGTTGTTTATTTGAAATTGTTTATGTATGTGTGTATGTTAGTTGTTTTGACAATGATGTTAAGTTATGTTTAGATATTGACTTGAAATTGTACAATGCTTAATTTTTTGTTTATTTGATGTATATGTATGTTTTTGTAACGAACCGCGTCATTACTACAACCATTCTAGTAACAGGTGCAAAATTTCTTTTTTTTTCTGGTGTGTGTGCACGCGTGTAGAAGTAGCAACATAATGAATTGTACGATGCCACCCGACTAACAACAAGACTCAACATGAGGTTCAGCACCAGAGGCAGAGGTGCACCACGCAGACACTCAACAAAAAGTAAAACTGACCACTATACACGACTGACCTCC
>JASDQU010687137.1:39605-51219 GCA_032191745.1 Picea mariana | reverse complement strand
AATGCTGTGAACAGTGCCATGAATGACTTCATTGCTGTTTTGATGATGTAGAGTTCTTGTCGCCATGTGCAGATGATGTGGAGTTCTTGTCGCCATGTGCAGACGAAATTTTAGTGATAACAATGGTTGAGCCTTGTTGTTGATTATTATTCATTGGGAGAATATTGTATTAAGGGTGGGAGAAGTGCTGAGAGAGAGAGCCTTCTGGTATTGTAAGATCTCCAGCTGGGTGTGAAGATCAAGTCCTGTAGTTGGGTGCCCAGGAAGGAAGAGAGATGGAGAGAGAGGATCTTTTGGCCAAGAGCGCAGATCAGAATTGTAAGCTTTACCTTAATATATCATAAGCACAGTTATGTGGACGTATCCCTAGAGAGAGGGTGAACCACGTACATTTCTTGTTGTGTGTGTGATTGATTCCTGGAGCTCTGATGTTGTTATATTATTATCTGCATTATTGTATTAGATCAGATCTATAGTTGTGAAGGAAAGATCTATCTAGTTTAATGATAGATGCATGTTATGTTGTTGTTGCAATAAGAACCACTTGATATTCCCCTGGTTTTAGACATCTCTATCTTGCAACCCCCTCATAGATGCTTCGGGTGAGACTGCATCTGCTTCATAGTTGCTACTGAAAGGTCCAATATCTAGGGCTTGTTGGTGTGCTCTTGGAGATGAACCCTGGGTCTGCCCCTATGCCAACAAATGGTTCCCTTGTTAGGACAAGAATCTTTGTAAGGGAATGTCAAGGTGGTTCCCATCAAAGACAGAGATTTAGAAGTGGGTAGAGGATCAAGAGAAGGACTTCACTGAAGCCCAGAAGAAGAACCCTAAAATAAGCGCTGAAGATTGGCTACAAAGATACATCTTCACCGACATTCACGAGATCTTCTTTGGAGGAATCCATCAGAAGTTATATGAGTGGTTGGCTAGGTTGGCTGACACACAGTTTGAAATCAGATCTAGACCCCCTATGGTTTGGACACCAGCATTGATCCAGAAGGTCAAGAGAGTCGACAACGTTGTATCCAGAGTAGTAGATCACTGGTTTGATACTACCATCGAAGGGTATATCACTGAGTTTGTTGTGGACAGAACATAATCGTATAGTCAAGCCGAGAGATAGTTTTTCAAGGGACCCAGAGGAAAATTTTTGCACTTATTAAAGCTAAGAATCAAGATGTTATTGCATGAAAACAACATCTTGAAGACACAGTAGATTGATTAGACCTGAAAAGGCTAATGTTCAAGATCTTGTATAGCGACAGTGACACAAAAGCAGGGCATACGCGTAGTGGGAAAGTATTCCGAGGATCTCACCTCGAGAATTTGTTTAAGAAAAACTACGGAGAAGAAGGTTTCTATAGTGGAGAAGAGGTATATCTAACCGATGAAGAGAATTGAGAGCACACTAGAATAGAAGAAGGGGAAGCTGAAGAACTGCGCCAAAGTGAGCCAGAAACCTCAAGAAATGTGTGAACTACTGAGGTAAGTAACATTAATCCTCCTGTTATCCCAACAAAACTTAGCAGTTAGAATAGTCAGAACCACAAGAGTCTTCAAAGTAATGTTACCAGTAGCCCAACATCTACTTAGACAAGAACCCCAGTCAGCTTTATGGCAGATGAAATGAGACTCCCTATCTTTAGAAGAGATGGATCTGAAGATCCAGATCCACATTGGTTTCTGTGCGAGGCCATATGGAATATTAAAATTATCACCGATGAAGCCATCAAGAGAACCCAATTCATCACTACACTAAGGGACCGTGCACTGATCTGATACATGAAACCAGTCCAAGGACTGGCATAGCCTAAGCCCCTAAATGAGATCACTAATGCACTGATTGTAGAGTTTAAGAAACCTAAGTTGGAATCATAATGTATTACAGAACTAAAAGAAATTAAACAAAAGGTATAAGAACCTGTTTAGGAGTTCGAGTAGAGATTCAAGACCTTGACAGGCCGCTTAACTTTCCAGATCCCCGAGGAACAGAACAAAGAGTGATTCAATGCTGCACTGTTACCACACACAAGAATCCCTTTGATGCAGCAGAATATTGCATCTCAGGTAGAAGATTTGGAGATCACCATGAATCTTGAATCAACACCGATGGGATAATCTAGCTCAGGCATTAGCCAGATCATGAGCCAGCTAACTAGTTTGTCTTTATAGGTAGAGGATATGAAGAAAGATAAGGGAAAAGACAAAAGGGATGATATCTGGTGTGTAAGATGTAGATTGCAAGGCAATGATAAGGAACACTGTCCCTTATTTCATGATTACTTAGCATCAGAGGCAGCGAGCCCCTTAAAGCAAGTTAACCTACCCTGGTGTTAGGTATGAATAAATAGGCATCACCCAGGTGAGTGCTACTACATGCTGAAGTATGTCTAGACACCCACAAACTTGTATTGTACATTCTACAAATCAGTGGGGCATGATGATCAGGATTGTAGATATTATGATATCATGCATGAAAGGTCGAGAGACATATACAAAATTCAAGGCGAAGTACAACAAGAGGGAAACACTCTCCAGTACAACTCTCTAGGGAGAGTAAATTTCACTCCTTGCAGTGGCTACAGAGGACGAGGATGAGGAGGAGTTATGGGATGAGGTCGAGGACAAATAGTATGTTACAACTGTGTGCAGCCAGACCATTTAGCAAGGGATTGTCAGAATCCCTGCACAACCTGTAGTTACTGTAACTCCTTCGAGGATGTCATAAAAGAATTCCCTGTGCTACTAGATAAACTTCAGGGAAAATGAGGACCCTAGTAGAACCCATAAGTACAAATGATATATGTTGAACCTCGCAGAGCAGACCCTAGATTCGTTGTTATTACTCGAGGAGGCGCTGCTACAAGAGAAGACAGAGAAACCCAAGGAAGGACTGAAAATGACCACGGAGTTAGGAAATTTACAGAAAAGACCTCAACGTTTGAAGCTAATAAAGAAAGGAAGATATTCGAGGAGGCAAGGAAAGAGTTCAAAGGAGATCAAGGATATTCATCAAAGAGACAACCAGAAATCAAAGAATACAATATGCCTCAGGTTTTTGATCCATCTGCATCACCAATAGAAGGGAAAGAGGTAAGCAAACTCATGGAATTCTTTCACACTTGTGTTAAGTTGATTCAAGATAAAGGCATTGTACAAGAATTACAAGATTTAATCAAGCAATATGAACTAGGAAAAATAGACCCCTTGTTGAATAGAGTAGTGCACCAAATTGGAAAAGGGAAAAGGACAAATAAACAATTACACTTGAATGCTCAGATGGGAGAGTATGAGATAGACTATGTGGTCCTTGAATTAGGGTCAGAAGTCAATGTCATGATGAAGCAGACTTGGGCATTGATGGGAAAACCCAAGCTGATATATTCCCCTATTAGGCTTTGCATGGCTAATCAACAAGTTGTCATCCCATTTGGATGATTAGAGTATGTACCAGTGGACATTGATGGAGTAAGAACCTTTGCAAATTTTGAGGTAATTGAAATTGTTGATGATATTTGCCCTTACCCTGCATTATTAGGAATCGATTAGGCCTTCGACAATTCCACTATTGTTGATTTCAAGAAACAACGCATGAAATTTGAGAAAGCTAGCCTTAGGGTCGTTTCACCTTTAGATCCAGATGAGGGCCCACGATACACAGAACCCATCAAAGAAGAGGACCATGCATTTGAACTGGAAAAAATCTACAAATTAATGGCTAGACAGCAGGATTACATCAACCCTACAGCTGACGAAAATCTGAGCTAGCAAAGTGACAGTGCATGTTCATTTGACTCCGAAGAAGTGCTAGAGAACTAGTAGAACTAGCTGTATGAAGTATATGCAAGAATATGTGCTAGGCTAACCATAGACGTTCATTGGATTGGCACAATAGTGAGTAATATACCCACATTTGATGGGTTGAACTCTCTAGAAAGCTTCTTGTCAGAATTTAAGACAAGTGTACCAACACAATAGAGGCTTTTGGCAATGGATGAGGCCATGAAATCCACACCAGGGAGATGGTGGGGGATACATAAAAGCAATATTACAAACTAGACACAATTCCAAACCCTGATGACAGCACGATTCTCAGAACAAGAAGGAAGCTGTGAAGCACGATACACGGGTCAAAGTTGCCCAAAGGACCATGTACAAAGTTACGAAGAGGCCTGGAGTGACATTCCTTGAGAACAATGGGTACACAACTTCATCAATACACTGGATACCACCCCGATTAACTGGTACCTTCAAGACGAGCTGCACCTTGTAACTTCAAAATGGGAAGGTATGATCCATCATTTTATAACCACCTTTTTGTTTGACAATGAATTTCCTTCTGTAGATCAAGAACTACATATGGTGAGACAAAAAGTATTTGAGGAGGAATATGGCCTCCCCTTGGAGAAAGAAGAGGATGAATGGACTGTGCCCCTCCAGAAACTCCAGACGTTCTACAACATCAATGTTGATGAAGACGATGATCCAAGGAAGGTGAATATCGCAAAAACAGAAGGTCAGAGAGATGTGGAAGGTCCAGGAGTGGAACTACCATTCATTGGACAGCCAATAAAGATAAAGAAAGTCAATATTGGGACAGAGGAGACACCAAAGCTTTCCAATGTCGGAGATTATTGGGACAATGCTACCATGGACAAAATCACAGAATTATTGCATGAGTATTAGGACTTGTTCCCAACCAAGTTCACTGATATGAAGGGAATCAAAGAACCTATGGGAGAAATGAGAATACCTTTGAAACCAGATGCAAAGCTAGTCAAGAAAATACCCTACATATTGAACCCGAAATATAAGGAAAGAGTGAAGATTGAGCTTGGCAGAATGCTGGAAGCAGGGATTATTGAACCTGTCGAAGAGTCAGAGTGGATCAGCCCCATGGTAGTGCAAGATAAGAAGACAGGTGAGATCAGGATTTGCGTAGATCTCAGGAAGCTGAATGATGCTTTTCTACATGACCCCTTCCCTACACCTTTCACAGACTAAGTGATAGATAATGTGGGAGGCCAAGAAGTATACTCTTTTACAGATGGGTTTTCAAGATACCATCAGATATGCATCGCCAAGGAGGACCGTCATAAGACTATGTTTTCCACAGAGTGGGGATCCTACCAATACACAGTAATGCCATTTGGACTAAAGAATTCCCCAGCTATATTTTCCAGGGTGGTGGTTGAAGCATTCAAAGAATTTTTGCATAAGTTTTTAGAAGAATACTTTGATGACTAGACTGTTTTTAGTTTGTTGAAAAATTATATTGGATGTCTAAGGCTAATGCTGGATAAATGTAGGCAATGTCAAATTTCTTTTAATTTGAAGAAGTGCATCTTCTTCTCACCATTTGGAGTATTATTACATCATATTGTATGCAAGCAAGGATTGTTGGTGGATCCATCCAAAATTCCAATTATAGTTGATTTACCACCACCTACATCAGTCAAACAACTATGCACTACGCTAGGACATACTAGCTATTACAAGAAATTTATCAAAGGATATGCTCAGATTACTGCGCCAATGGAGAGATTATTAAAAAAGGACTGTCAGTTTGGTTGGATAGAGGAATGCCAACAGAGCTTCAACACACTGAAACAAAAGATGTTCACTGCACCTATTCTAGTCTTTCCCAATTGGAGCAAGGAATTTCATGTGAATGTTGATGCATATTCTATTGCATTAGGAGCAATACTGGCACAACCTAGAGAAGGGTACATTGATCATCCATTAGCATTTTCCAGCAGAAATCTCTCCACAGTTGAAATCAATTACACTACTAAAGAGAGAGAGGGGCCATCCATGGTGTATGCATTGTAGAAATTCCACCACTACTTGTTGGGAGGACACTTTAAAATTTTTACTGATCACTCTGTGCTGAAATACCAGTGTTAGGGGGAAGAATATGAATATGGATTCTCCTATTTCAAGAATATGATTTTGAGATCATCATTAAGCCAGGAAGAATGAATAAGGGCCCAGACCACCTATCGAGGTTGGAGCATGGCAAAGAACCTGCTAGTCTAGAGGAAACACTACCAGATGCATAACTGCTCACCATTAGAAATATTGATGACCACTTTGCAGACATAGTCCAGTTCCTATCAACAGGAATAGATCCAACCATATACACAATTCTGTAGAAGAAAGAACTAGTTGTGTGCATTGCAGATTTTTCACTGATAGTTGGTCAACTATATAAAATGGGACCTGAAGAGATACTAAGAAGATGTGTGATGGAGGAAGAACACCATATGATCCTTGAAGAATATCATGAAGGCTAGCCTTTGATGGCCTACATTAGACAGATATGCTAAAAAATATGCTAGAGCATGCGATGTATGCTAGCGAGTTGGAAAGCCATCCCAAAGAGATGAGATGCCATTAGCACCACAGATGACCCTACAAGCATTTGAAAAATGGGCCATTGACTTTGTGGGACCTATAAACCCACCAGGGAAGTGTACAGAAGCAAGGTATATTATCACTGCGACATAATACCTAACTAGATGGGCTGAAGCAAGAGAAGTAAAGGAATGTAGCACAACTACAGCTGCATGTTTTATATTTGATGACATAATAACCAGGTTTGGATGCCCTAAGGTCCTTATGAGTGATCAAGGTACACACTTCATCAATAAGACAGTTGAAGCCCTGACTGAATAATTTGCAATCCACCATCAGAAGAGAATACCTTATCATCCACAAGAAAACAAATGGTTGTAGCATTCAACAAGATCTTGGAGACAGCGTTGACAAAGATTTGTAGTGTGAACAGGGACAACTGGGATTTAAGAGTACCAATAGTAATCTGGGATTATAGAACCATTTGCAAAAAATTAACAATGCAGACTCCTTTCAAGTTGGTTTATGGTCTTGAAGATGTTGTCCCAATGGAGTACTTGGTACCAAGCTTAAGGATTGTTGCATTTACAAAAATGGATGATACTGACACTATTCATGAGAGGCTATCATAGTTGGCTAAACTAGAAGAAGATGGATTCATTGTAGGCTTCCATCAACAAATACAGAAGGAACGAGAAAAGGCCTATCATGACAGACACATCAAGAATAAGATATTCAAGCAAGGTGATTTAGTCCTGCTATATGACAGTAAGTTTATAAAACACCCTGGGAAGTTCAGAATGCATTGTCTCGGACCATATGATATTGTCTATGTTACAGAAGGTGGAGTTGCCCAGCTGAAAACATTGAAAGGAGACTGGAATGAAAGCTTGGTGAATGGGAGTCGACTGAAGTTGTACTATGAAAACTAGCTGCCTCATAGCTCTCCGTAGAATCAAGAAGACAAGGGTCCAGGTACCAGGTGCAGTTGAAACTGGGTACTAGACATAGAAAAGACAATTTGTACAAGGATGGAAAGGAGGCATAAAGCAGAAATCAAGGGCAACACTTCGCAGTCGAAAGTCGAAGAAAAACAAGAGGATCAGATCTCAAGTGCCTCGCGACAAGTCATAGGTGAGTGTTGGGGGCCTGTTGGCCCTGGGTTATGGAAGGAAGCTAAGAAAGAGGAAGAAAAGGGAAAAAGTGAGCTTTGTGGGAGACATAGTGACTGTCACTGGGTCAAAGTGAGAAAAAGAATAGAAAATATGGAGCGAAGTGTGGAAAAGAAATCCGTTGGATGAGGAGATCAAGGATGGTAGATCAGCAAGGGAGATGGATCGAGGATGACTCAGGAGGTGGAAACAGATAGCATTATATACCTTGGAGCACCATGAGATGGAGAAGGAAAGACAGGCTGGTGAAGCCTGGAAAGAATGGGTCAAGTTGACCTAGGGTTGTAGACACCTAGGGTTTTGGTAATTAGGGTTTTTGACAGATAGGTTTTGACCTAAGGCTATCGGTGAGGGAGTATAATGTATAAATGAAGGTCGAGAGGACCTAGGTCTGGTCAGTACTATGGTTGAGCCTTGTTGTTGATTATTTTTCATTGGGAGAATATTGTATTAAGGGTGGGAAAAGTGTTGAGAGAGAGAGCCTTCTGGTATTGTAAGATCTTCAGCTGGATGCGAAGATCAAGTCCTGCAGCTGGGTGCATAGGAAGGAAGAGAGAGAGAGAGAGAGAGGATCTGTTGGCGAAGAGTGTAGATAAAAACTGTAAGATTTACCTTAATATATCATAAGAACAGTTCTGTGGACGTATCCCTAGAGAGAGGGTGAACCACATACATCTATTGTTGTGTGTGTGATTGATGCCTTGAGCTCTGATGTTGTTATATTGTTATCTACATTATTGTATTAGATCAGATCTATAGTTGTGAAGGAAAGATCTAGCTAGTTTAATGATAGATGCATGTTATGTTGTTGTTGCAATAAGAACCACTTGATATTCCCCTGGTTGTAGACATCTCTGTCCTGCAATCCCCTCATAGTTTTTTCGGGTGAGACTGCATCTTCTTCATAGGTGTTGTCAAAAGGGCCAGTATCTAGGGCTTGTTGGTGCACTCTTGGAGTTGAACCCTGGGTCTACCCCTGTGCCAAAACCACTCCATTCATGTTGTTGAGACACCTTTTGTGCATCCTAACCTCCAATCTATCCTCTCCCACCACCAAGGTTTTTTTACCACTCCCAAAGAAATTCCCCCTTCTCGTGGAGTTGATGATCATTCCATCCCTCTCATCTTGGGAAGTATTCCTCCCAATGTTCAGCCTTATCATCATCCCTTTGACCAGAAGAATGAAATTGAGAAAATTGTTCATGAATTTCTATAATTTGGTGTTATCTGTCCCAGTACTAGCCCCTATTATTCCCCTGAGGCCATGGCACTCAAGAAATAAGGTACTTGTCACATGTGCCATGATTTTCGCAACCTCAACAAACTCACAATCAAAGACAAATTCCCCATTCCTTTCATTGATGACCTCTTGGATGAATTGAGTGGTGCTTAGTACTTCACCAAATTGGGTCTACATTATGGCTACCACCAGATCCATATGAAAGAAGAAGACATTCCCAAGACTACATTTCACACTCATGAGGGTCATTATGAATTCTTAGTAATTCCCTTTGGATTATGTAATGCTCCTTCCACTTTCCAAAGTCTTATGAACCATGTCTTTTGTCCTTTTCTCCATAATTTTGTCTTAGTTTTATTTGATGGTATTCTCATCTATAGTAAAACTTGGCCATCCCATATCTCCCATGTGACTCAAGTTCTCCATCTACTCTCTAAGCACAACATTTTTCTCAAATAATATAAATGTTCTTTTGGTGCCTCATAAGTGGAATACCTTGGCCATATTATCACCAAGGATGGTGTTTGAGTGGATGCTAAGAAAATTGAATCTATGCAAGATTGGCCTCACCCTAAAACTCTTAATAGCTTGTGTGGTTTTCTGGGTTTAACGAGCTATTATAGGAAATTTGTTCATAATTATGGAAATATTTCAACTCCTCTCACTTCTCTCCTTAAAAATAATGCTTTCACTTGGAATTCAGTTGTGGATCATGCTTTCCAATCCTTAAAAGATGCTATGTGATCGACCCCTATCCTATCCCTCCCAGACTACAAAAAGACATTCGTATTGGAATGTGATGCTTCTGGGAAAGGAATTGGAGCCATCCTTATGAAATATGGCAGGCCATTGGCCTTAAATATCAAACAACTTTTAGAGAGAGTCCATTTATGAAAAGGAATTGTCAACTATTTTTCACGTTGTGGATCTCTAGCGTCCTTATTTATTGGGTCAACGATTCCAAATAAAAAATGATCATCAGACACTCAAGTATTTCCTGGAACACCGAATTTCATCCCTATCACAACAAAAATGGGTGACCAAGCTATTTTAATATGGCTATGAGATGATTTACAAGAAGGTAAAGGGAAAGATAAGGGGAAATGTAGTGGTCGATGCTCTTTCCTAGAAATATCAAGAAGACATGTCCCTTTTATCCCTCTCCTTCATTGTACCATATTGGCTCTAAGTTGTTCATTAGGAATGGTTGCAAGACCCAAAAATTTCTAGCCTTCTCCACGAATTGCAACACAATTCTTTAGTTTATCCAGGGTACTCGTGGCACAATGAAGAGCTTCGCTACAATGTCCATTTGTATTTATGCAATAAATCCCTACTTAAATCCAAGTGATTTCTGAACTTCATGCCTCACCCACAACCGAGCATTCAACATTTACCAAAACCTATGAACAGGTCAAACATTCTTTTCTCTATGAGGGTATGAAATAGGACGTCTGCACATTTTTGGTCGAATGTGAGTTCGATCAATGCAGGAAGGGAGAAACTATCAAATCTCCAGTCACACTCCAACTAATTTTTATTCCCTCTACTATTTGGCGAGATATTTCTATGGACTTCATTGTAGGCTTACCTAAATCAAGCAATAATTCAGTCATCATGGTGGTCATAGATCATCTCTCCAAATATTCTCATTTTTATGCTCTTCAACACCCATTCATAGCCATCAGAGTGCCTTAAATCTTCATGGATAATATATTCAAGCTTCATGGAATGCCTAATTCTATTGTCTCTAAAAGAGAGCCCACTTTTGTTGGAGAAATTTCTATTTTTGGCACACTAGTTCAGTGGGAGTTAACTAACTAGTTCTATTTTAGAATTTTTAAATTTAGACCATCACTATTATGCATGCATTCCTAAGAAAGCATCATTGCAGCTCACTACTTCTTCTCTTTTCTTAATTATAGGATGTCATTTCCTATATCATTGAATGTCATTCACTCATTAACCATATTATAATATACATTGATTCTCATTCTTCATATTGTATTTCTCTTCCTTTTCTTGATAAGATTTGTTTCTATATTCTTTAGCTAGGTCTCCTGTGCAGGTTTCCATGAAACAATGACATGGTATCGGAGTTGAGCTACTTGGAGCAACCTAGACAAGCCAGAGAAGAGAGAAAGAGGATTTAATTATTGAGTAAACCTAGTTTCCTCCAGAGTCGCATCCTATCCCTATCGAAAAATTGGAATCAACACAGTCTACCTATTGCTAGGGTGCGACAATCTCACTCAAACTTATGAAAAAAAAAAATCCAGGAATCGACACAGCTTATACACATCCAAGGTGTGACATTGTCACACTTTATTCTTTACCAGGGTGTGACATTTTGTTTTCCGAAATCGATGCATCCTAGACATGGCCAAGGTGGGACATAGTCGCATTGTATCCTTCACTAGGGTGCGATGTTCTCTCAGTATTCCCATTTCCAGGGTGAGACACTCTAGAAAATTGGTTTTCTATAGTAAAACAACCGTATCTCGAAATCCACGATCTGGGTCAAGCTGAAATTTGACCAGAGACGTACGACATAAGGATGCTCATGCTCACCAAAATTATCCAAAACCCACATTGTATTTTAGGAGATATATATGTTTTATCATATCTATAGTTGTCATAGGGCTGTCAGTCATATCTCAGAATCCATGATTGTTACAAGGGGAAAACTCTCTATGGCCAAGGGTAAACCACAACAGACAGGTATGAATGCATAAATCAACTCAATTACAACATATTCTATATAGACTAACATGCAATATAAGAAAGAGGCCTACCTCGATCCAACATTTGATGATGTTCCACCATTGAGCACTTTGACCCA
>JASDQU010687137.1:0-39505 GCA_032191745.1 Picea mariana | reverse complement strand
ATTTTATTGAAAGGTCTTATTAATATTGACCTTTATTACATCCGAATACATTGATCTACCTATGTGCGGGTTAGGACCTTAACATTCTAGCTCGAAGTGTGAAGTTTGAAGAAGAATCACCGCATGAATTTTCAGAAGACCCTGTCGAGGAACCGCTTGTTGTCACTGATGAGGAGGATTCAGAAACTTCTTCGAGCACTTTAGAGAAGACATAAGAGAATAATTTTGGGTCTGATATAGAGGATGAGGATCAGGTCATGGATTCTCCAACTCAGTTTCCAACTTGGGTAGAGAAAACCCTGCAAGATGTGGGTGAACTAGTCGGTGATCCTATGGATACAAGAAGGACTAGATCACAGTTTTTTGGGGCTCCTCAAGCCGTAGATTCCAAAAAACCTTTGTTGCCTATAAATTTCTATATGTCACTTGGTTCAAATCCAAATTCACACTTTGAGGCTGCTGGAAACCCACTCTGGGAGGCTGTAATGGATGAAGAGTACTATGCTCTTATGGAAAACAACACATGGGACTTGGTTCCACTTCTGAAAGGAAGAAAGCTTGTTTGATGTCGATGGATATATCGAGAAAATATTGCTACAGATGGTGATATAATAAAGTAAAAATCTTGACTTGTTTCAAAAGGATACTCACATGTACATGGCATAGACTACACTGAGACATTTGCACCTATTGCAAAAATGGACTCCATTCGACTAGTTTTGGCCATTGCCGCTTCTCGCCGATGGGAAGTTCATCACATAAATTACATCCAAGAGCTGATCCATGATAGAGTCATTTCACTGTAGTGCTACCCCACAGAGAAAGAGGTTGCATACATCTTCACCAAGTCCTTCACTTAAAAGAAATTTTTAGAACTGAGAGCTATGCTTGGAGTAGTGGAGACAACTGAGTAGGTCACTTTTGGCCACTCAGCATTTTTTTTCCTCTTTTTTTGGGGGGGCGTTTCCCACAAGTTTTTCCCTCTTTCCTTTTTTCATGAGGAGTTCTTTTATGTAATGAGTACGTAAAATGGCCAAGTTGCTGAGACTCAAATTTTTTGTCATTACAGTTAGGCTTAAGGGGGGGTGTTGGAGCATAACCCTAACTTACATTAGTTTATACCTAGCTTAGACTCATAGATATTGGTTAATACATTCATTTACACTTTATTTCACCTAATTTGGCCACATAGAGAAGAAGAGCACCTCATCCCTAGATTTTAGGAAAAACTGCTATTTTTAGATCAAGACTCAACTCCCAGTTCTTGATTTTCTTGATTTATTCATGATTTATTCCAAATCCCCCATGCAAAAACTCATCTATTATTGGGGAATGTGCACCTCCTCTTTGAGTGAGATATTTATTCCTTAATTAATGATTTTTTTTGTTACTATTATTAGTAACTACTATTTCGGGTCAGTTAAGTGAGTTGGAATTGCTTCTCTTATTAGTTAAGTGATCTTAAGTGAGATAATGCACATCACTTGACTCTTGTGGAAATTAATGAGTGTGTGACATGTATCTTTAGTGTTCTAGTTCGAACTATGTGGTCTCCCTTAGCTTATGACACCTATTTTAGCTATTTCTAGCTTTTTTTTTACTAGAATTTCTATGTTGGAAATTCTATATATTCACCTCCTCTCTTCTTTTTGAGAATGGTTGCTCATGTATATTCATTTTTTATTAATATAATTCTTTGATTTATGGAGAGAAAAATTTCTCTCATCTCTTGAATATCAGCAAATTGTTTGTGTTAAATTTAACTAGAATTCTAGATCTATCGGGGTTTCTGTAAGAATTCTACAAGGTACAATCCAACTGATTTTCGTTCTAATTTTTCTTTATCTATTATTGATGATGATCCTAGAATTGTTAGGGAAGCAGTGAATTCAGAGGATAGTAAACTATGGAAGAAGGCCATGGTTGAATAAATGGATGCCTTGGATCATACTGAGGCATGGGATATAGTTGAGTTTCTAGTTGGATGAAAATATGTTGGTAGCAAATGGATTTTTAAGAATAAGTTTAATGCAGAAGAAAAAGTGGAGAAACACAAAGCTCGGTTAGTACCAAAAGGTTATTCGCGGGTAGAGGGAATTAAGTTTGGTAATATTTTTTCTCCTGTTGCCAAGTTAACTTCTATTAGATTTCTTTTATCTATTTTTGTTACTTTTGATATTGAAGTGGAACAAATGGATGTGAAGACAACATTCCTACATGGGGATCTAGAAGAAGAAATATACATGAAGCAGCCTGAAGGATTTGTAGTGAAGGGAAAGAAAGAGTTGGTTTGTAAGCTAAAGAAGTCACTATATGTTCTGAAGAAATCACCTAGGATTTGGTACCAAAAATTTGACACATACATCCTTGGATTGGGATTTGTGAGAAGTAGGGATGATCACTATGTATATTCCAAGCAGGTTGGTAATCACTTCATTTATGTAATGTTGTATGTTGATGACATGTTGTTGGTAGGAAATAACATGGATGTTGTTGGGTTCGTATTTTGACTTTTTTATTGAGATGATTGAATCCTTTTTGCATCGATATTATATATGATATTACCCATTTTGAAAGATTTTCAAAGTTTTTTATATCGATTCATTATGGATTCGCATCAAGTATGTGTAATTGATGTTTTTACAATGATTTTGAGCTCAATTCAATTTAGTTTGATGTTTACAAGGATTTAATGCATGATTTGTTTGTAATAGGGAAAAATCGTGGTCTGATCCTCCATCTAGTACCTCGTCTGACACTTCATCCAGCACCCCATCCGGTACGTGATCTGACACTCCATCCAACACGTGATCCAACACTCGGAGCGCATAGGAATTGGTGGTTAGTACATTGGTGTCATGTGGTGGATAAATCAGTGATTTGGGTTTTGTTCCCCCTCGTTGCCTCCAGCTACAGGGCTCATTATACCTTAGATTGGGTGGTTATGTTGATCATTGAGTGGCTCACAAATTTTCTAGAAGCTAAAGTTGTTAGAAGATCATTTAATGAATTCACCATTTTTAGAGGAGGTTGACCCTTCTAGTGGTCTACCTCTCAAGCTATAATTATCTATAAATACTACTTCCTGTGACATGAACCAGAGGAGGAGAATTTTGTTATTTGATACAAACATTATCACCATTTTTTGTCATACTCTATTTTTTTAATTAATGACAGTGTTGCGTTAGCCTTATGATTCTAAATTCCTATTGAAGATAGCCACGACCGACTGGGGGGCCCACCAGTGGTTTGGGTGATTGTTTCCATCAGTACATATTTACAATTTCTTTTTGAACTGTTTATTTCATAGAAGGATGTCTATGGCTGTGTGTTAATGATTATATTTTGTTGTAGGTTGTAGAGTTGTTTAATTACAGTGTTATGTCTTTTTCTTCCTAGCTATAGGTTACTCTGTAGAGTACTAATTCAAATAGGTTTATTTAAAGTCTCGATAGATTAATTGCTTTAGTTTTGATAATTTTGACATAGTTTATTTGTAGGTTTTCTTCATTTTTTATAGTTTGGCAGAGTACTAATTTAAATAGATTTGCTTATAGTTTTGATAGAATAAATTGCATTAGTTTTAGTTTTGATGGAGTATTTATTTAGATAGGCTTACTTTCAATTTCAAATACTCTTTGTAGCTATGATTCACTTGTCAATTTTTCTTGAGCATGATAGGATAGAAACAGATTTTGAGTTATGATTCTTAATACCATTTTGGTTGATTTTGAGTATGATTCTTAAAGATAGTTTAGTTCACTTAGGTTATGATTTTTAATGAAGTCTCAGTTATGAATTTGAGTTGTAATTTTTTATTAGCATTAGTCAAGAATTGTAGGTTTGCACAGAGTGTTTTTATTGTTATGTTAAGTATGAATTTGAATTAGGATTTTTAATTAAGCATTAAATTATAAATTATGAGTTTACGAGTTTATGAATTTGAATACTGTCATAACACTCTTTCCTTTGGTTAAGTAGATTAATGTTTATTCTTTGCAAAATAGAAGTAGTTGTGAGTTCTTTTTAAGAATAGAGTCCACTTGCCAAGATAGTTTTGATAGAGTAAATGATTACTTGCTTATTTACTTGTTCACTCAGAGATAGATAGATTAAATAATTTAGAAATAGATCACTTGTATTTGCTTATTTAGAGATAGGTCAAACAGTCCATAGCTCATTGTTTAAGGTTACTTAGGGAAAATAGTTTATAGTTCTAGACTTACTTGAGGATCATTAATTAAAGGTTGCTTCACATAGAATTTGTTGTTTTGAATGGATTTTAAAAGTCATATTTTTAAATTAGACTTATAAATTAAAAAGAGTGTTGATCCCTAGTTTGTTAGCATTAGATTAGATTAGGTTAGGCTAGGATAGATTATAACTCTATACTCACATATACAGTGCTGGCACCTCGAAGCCTATGAGCCTTGGGTTGACAATTTAATGTCGAAATAGATAGAATATATTTCACTCAACATTTTAGGCGTTGTTGTCGGGGAGGTGCTAAAGGGATTAGAGTGTAGGTAGGTAGGTTTATTTTAATTACACAACAAGGGGGAGGAGAAACTTTAAGACGAGAGGTAAGAACCTGCACATCAATTTTAATGGGTCGCTCCAAAGCCTTGTTGTTCCCGTTTCACAAGAGTGTTTACTTTTCTTAGTTTGTTTACTTTTCTCAGTTTTTTTACTTTCCTACAATTTACATTCCCACAAGCATGCTTTATTTCTTGCATAGTGTGTTTTCTTTCTCGCAATTTATTTTTCCTGCCAGTGTGCTTATTTTATTGCAAGAGTTCTTTCTTTTATTTATTTTATGCAAGTTTTATTTCTTTCATTCAAGTGTGCTTCCCTTTCACAAAGTGTGTTTATTTTTCCTTCCAGTGTGTTTACTTTCATACACATGCGACTTTGATTTCGTTCCTGCAATCATATTTTATTTTATGCTTTGATTTCTTTCCTGCAAGTGTGATTTATTGCAAGCATGGTGTGTTTGGTTTGCACAAATATGATTTAAATATGTTTTTAATTTTTTTAGGTAGTTGTGATTAAAATCTTAAAAAATCTATAATAATAATAATAAAATTGGGTGTTTTAAGAATCATAGACACTAATCCCTGTGTGAGACAGGATCCATCAACCAACAGAATGAACTCAGAAGAAACCATTATCTTGAGGGAACTTTCTCAAATCCTAGAAACAACTAGGATTTCTTCTTTTCAAGAAGAACATATTTTGGCAGTAGCCAAAAGTGTATCTACCTCTTCAGAAATATTAGAAGAATCAAGGTCCTATGAGCTACAAAGTAATTTTCCTTGCCAAACTTTGAAGGAAGATGAGAACTTATGGTCCACATCCGGAGGAGAGAAATAAATAAGACCTGAGATTAAGGAGTTCTCAACATCCATCTTAGCAAATCCATTATGTACTTTAGAAATCAATCATCCAGCAAAAGAGGATCTGCATAGCATGATGAAGGAGAGCATAGAAACTATTGTTGATGAACATCAAGCTTACATTGAAATTTGGTTTCAAGGGATCATCAAGCCACAATACTATTCTCTTCTTAAACACCTTATGATGCCAAAAAAGTAGGTTGGTTGGTTATTCATATCCAGTTAATCACTGCAGTAAATTTTTCATATGTGGATATGGGTATGTATCTTATCTTGCTTCACACATGGTGGTGCAGAACCCCAACCTCAGCAGGGTCTACTGACCTCTCAGTCTCTGGATCGTTCTTCTTATGAGACAAATTATCTCTTTCGGGCTCTTACTAGAACCCTTCAAGAAAATCCACAAGTCCCCCCTGTCCTTTTTCTTTCAACCTTCCGGTTCCCGAAATACCAAAATAGTCGCTTCTTCCGGGACTAAAATCTCTCAGGCCTTCTCCTGAAATCTTGACCACCTTCCACGTTTCCACAACCCTATTCCAAAGGCGCATTTTGTTTTCTACTTCATGATTTTCATCCCCAAGAGCTCAGATTCCTTGTCTCTAGAACTTCTGAAATCCCAAATCCCGGTATGCCGAAATCTGATCCTGTCTTCGTGACCCGACAATACTCCTCCTATGCTTTCAGGAATTCACGTTTCAAGACTTTGCAAATCCTAGTGCAACAATCCTTTGTCCTCTCATACTTCTAGTATCCAAAATACCAAAATGCCCTTTCAGGGATTTCCCCGAAGCCTCACCTATATGCACCTTTTTGGGACTTCAGGATTTGCGATTTCGTGAATCCTCCACGGCAAATGTTTGCTCCTTGACCTCCCAGTATCCAAAACCCCAATATGCTAAAATTCCAAAGTTTCTTCTCCAAAGGCAAGTTGTGTCTCATGACTTCGGATTTATCACCGTGAAGTACGCTGGTCTCTTATCCTTGGGATTCCCAAAATGTCGAACCCCGAATCTACGAAATGTCAAAATGATTTAGAGGCTCCTCTCCTTGAATGTGTGAGGATTAAACCTTATGCAACTTTCCCTAGATCCGATGGCTATCGTCTATCCACACAATATTAGATGGCCCAGATCTACTCTCTTCTGTTGTGCTCTCCTGTGCTACTTGGACGTGAAACTTCAATGGTCCAGATCTTTTCCTCTACTCGATCCGACAGCAATTGTAACTCCTTCTTGTGAATTTTTGTTTCTTCCAGCCTTGGAAGATTTTCCAAGCTTCGAAAGGTCTCAGCCTTTGCTTCCTATGAACCCTATAATCTGGGGTCTCGCCTGTGTTCTGGAAAATGTTGTCTCTCCTGAGCTTCCTTTCTTTGAACCCTCCAAAGGGTTTTCCTAGCCTTCTACTCCCCTCGACTGCTGCTTTGTGCACAAAGGCACTATTCCTTCTAAGCTTTTGAACTTGAAACAAGTTCACTCCAAAACCACAAAGGGTTACTCGACCTCTACACTCCTTATAGGGTATTTGCGCACAAAGGTGTTATCTGTCCCGAGCTCTAGACTTGAAACAAAGTCTTCTTGCTCTCACTCCTTATGCTTGACGAGCCTTTAGATGCTGTCTATCAACACTTTCACTCGAGTGTTGGCCTGGTGCACTCCTTGCATAGGTATTTTTCCTCCTTGAGCTTCAACTACTTGGACCCCAATGGTCTCTGTCCCTTTCTCTCTTTGAAGGGATGGTAACACCCTCTGCCAATTTTCTTCTCAAGCACACCTTGCTAAGCTTGTAGGGTATTCAGCAACCCTGTGAAGGTCCTCCTGTGACACTTCTTCTTTTCTAAACTCAAAGAAAGAGTTCCTTCTGTTCTCTCAGCGCTTTCTCAATGCCCTCCTGGTAGAGCTTCCAGAATCCTCAGTGATTCTGTCTTCTCATGAACTCGAAATAGAGTTCTCCTTCCATGCACCTCTTGCACATGCTCGATGCCCTCCTGGAAGATCTCTTCAGAACCTTTAGTAGTTCTAGTTTCTTCTTCTGTACTCTCCTCTACACAGTTACTACCTTCAAGGTGTTCAACAACCTTGGGGTTTCCTTCCTGGCATGTCCTTGCCCAAATTCCGCAGAATTCAGGATTGCATATATGCACTGGCTTTTAGAACCCACAGCATTCAGTCACACCCTCTTGGCATGGAGCCTCAAAGAACCCAACCTGAAATCAAAGAACTCAACAGACAATTGAATTTTGTCTATCCTTGCAAACGCACACCTACAACATATAAATACACACACATGAAGACATTCAACATACACAGAATAACATGCAAGAAAAACTGCTCTTTGTATTAATATGAATGCATGTACAAAGGTTATGAGCATAGACTATAACAGAGTCTCGGCTCTCCTCTCCTCTCTATTCTTCTCTTCTCTCTCTATTGACTAACTACTAGATACAAAGAAGATCTTTTTACAAAGAGGGGATCCTCGAGCTCTTCCCTCCATCCTTACCTACTCTCATTCAATTACATTGAATTCACAATTAAATGGCTGTCTAGTCCCGATCGGAGCTAGATTCAACCTTACAACCATTAAGTCAAGCTACACTAAAGCCTACGTATACACATGGCTTTATGGCTCTACCAGCCTTACAATCATTAATTACATTGAAATCAAATTCAAAATTTGAAAGTGAGAGGGTCGCGCCTCTCCACTCCTAATTGAATGCGTGTTGAGTGGGTTTGTTGGATGGTGGATTGTTGGCTTGGAGCGATGCTCCTGCATCATACTCCTCTGTTGTGAAAAATTCATGAGCTCCTGCTCATGAGATCTCCACCCTGGATGTTGAAATCCACCTGGATCCCAAACAAATTTTTGGAGCTGTCCATCTGCTTCACCTCTCTGCTGCTACTGCTTCTTCCCTACTGCTTTGGCAGGTCCTTTGTTGTTAAGCTTCCCTCTACTGATCTCCTCTACTAATTTCAACATCAGCTTTTTGAGTTGTTCTATCTCCTCGTCCAACTGCTCAAGTGTCTGGCTCTGTCCCTGCAGTCTGCTCCACTGCAATTCCTATTTTCAAATGGGTAGATCAACTATATCTCCCATGCAATCTCCTCCACCTCTTGTGGCCTTGATTTTCCACCCTGCTGCAGATTCTTCTCTTGCAGTTCTATCACTGAACTATTGTTCAACTTCTCCCTATGGCAGTTTTGCTTCTACCATTTCTCCTGTTGGTGTATCTCTAGCTCTCTCCAGCTGCTCCTTAGGCTATAATCCTCCTTCATATGCCTCCAACTTGAATTGTTGGATTTGCAAGCTCTGCACCTTCACCCTTCTCTCTAGGAATTCAATCTACTCACACATATCAACAAATCTCATGTTGTCTTCTTCTTCTTATTCTGCTGCTGCAAGCTCTAATGCTACAATAGTCTCCATTCCACCTTCCTGTCTGAAAAATTTGAGCCATTCCTCGGAATTCTCATTTACTTCTTCTTCTTGGGAAGATTTCGATATCTTCTCCATCTCTTCCTCTGCTTTGACAGTCTCTAATAGCTGTCTTTTTGTTGCTGCAACATCGGCAACACAAACTCTCGCCTCAACTAGGCTACCTGGAAACAATATCTTAATCCCTCTAATGAGAAGAATGCTCTTCTAATATTCTTTCTCTATCAGCTCCTCTTACTGATCCGAACTCACCTCTGAGTTCATGAGACTCTCACGTGGCCTCATATGCTCTCCCTTGCCCTCCTAACAATACGAGATTTCTTTGTTGCCCCCTTGGCATTCTATGAGATCCTTAGATCTCATCTTATTGCCCACCTGGAAATATGAATTTCCAATCCTGTCCTCTTGGTAGTCTATGAGATCCCGCAACGATCTCATCTTATTGCCCTCTTAGCAACATGAAATTTCCCTATCGTCCTCATGAAAGTCTATGAGATCCCATAGCGATCTCATCTCATTTCCCTCCTAGCAATGAGAAATTCCCTCACTGTCCTCCTGACAGTCTATGAGATCATGCAGTGACCTCATTTCATTGCCCTCTTGGCAATTGGGAATTTCTGTTCTACCCTCCTGGTAGTTTATGAGATCATCCAGTGATCTCAGTTCATCCTCATCACTGACATTTCTCCTAGCTTCTGGTTCACATACCTGAACCATCTCCTCTTCATCCCTGAGGCTTTCAGCATGCCTCAGCCACATTTTCAACAACCTCCACTATCTTCTGGCCAACATCTCCCTGACTAGCCATTTTACCTTCGTCTTCATGGGCCATTCATATACCCATCATGATCTTCCATTCTACTACTGCCACAGTGCAAGCACTTCCATATTCTCTCTTATCTTAGTGAGTTCTTTTCCAATCTCTGCTTTACTTATTTTCTAGTGGTCTCCTCTCCCACCATGCTCATGGCCTTCAGTAGCCATTCTCTTGTTCCTGTCTTCCCTCCTAGCAAACTTGTTGTTGTCACTCTATAACTGAGAGCATCTCCATTTCCTCCTACAACTCACCTGGTTGTCTATCATTTGTTGCACACCTTGCAACAATCACCACAGAGCTTTAATACCCTGCTTATTTCACCTACTATATACAGATGAGTCTCTACTTCTGATTCTATTTGATGTCACCAGAATTTCTCCCACCGTCTCTCCCTTGTCTGTGAACAAAGTAATGGTCTCCTATTTCTCTTTTGTCTAAAATCTACAAACAAAAATCAGCTCTGATACCACCTAGTACAGACCCCCTACCTCAGCAGGGTCTACTGACCTCCTGGTCTCTGGATTGTTCTTCTTATGAGATGAATTAGCTCTTTCGGGATCTTGCTAGAACCCTTCAAGAAAATCCACAAGTCCCCCCTATCCTCTATCTTTCAACCTTCCAGTTCCTAAAATACCGAAATAGCTGCTTCTTTCGAGACTGAAATCTCTCGGGCCTTCTCCCAAAATCCTGACCACCTTCCACATGTCCAAAACCCTATTCCAAAGGTGTGTTTCATTCGCTACTTCAGGTTTTCATCCCCAAGAGCTTAGATTCCTTGTCTCTAGGACTTCCAGAATCCCGAATCCCGGTATGCCAAAATTTGATCTTGTCTTCGTGACCCAACAATAATTCTCCTATGCTTTCACGAATTCGTGTTTCTAGACTTTGTGAATCCCGGCGCAACAATCCTTTGTCCTCTCATAATTCTAGTATCCAAAATATTGAAATGCCCTTTCAGGTATTTCCACAAAACCTCACCTGTATGCACCTTTTCGGGACTTTGGGATTCATGATTTCATGAATCCTACGTGGAAAATGTTTGCTCCTTGACCTCCCAGTATCTGAAACCCTGATATGCTGAAATGCTGAAGTTTCTGCTCCAAAGGTAAGTCACGTCTTGTGACTTTAGGGTTTTCACCGTGAAGTACCCTAGTCTCTTATCCTTGGGATTCCAGAAATGCAGAACCGCGAATCTCTGAAATGCTAAAATGATTTAGCGTCTCCTCTCCTAGAATGTGGAAGGATTAAATATCATGTAGCTTTCCCTAGATCCGATGGCTATCGTCTATCCACGTAAGATCTGACAGCCAAGATATGCTCTCTTCCACTATGCTCTCCTACGCTGCCTGGACGTGAAACTTTAATGGTCCAGATCTTTTCCTTTGCTCGATCCGACGGTAGTTCTAACTCCTCCTTGTGATTTTTTGTTTCTTCCAGCCTTGGAAGATTTTTCAAGCTTCAAAAGGTCTCAGCCTTTTCTTCCTGTGAACCCTGTAACCTGGGGTCTCGCCTGCATTCTCGAAAACGCTGTCTGTCCTGAGCTTCCTTTCTCTGAACCCTCCAAGTGGTTTTCCTAGCCTTTTTATCCCCTCGACTACTGCTCTGTGCGCAAAGGCACTATTCCTCCTAAGCTTCTGAACTTGAAACAAGTTCACTATGAAACCACAAAGGGTTACTTGACCTCTGCACTCCTAAGAGGGTCTCTGCACACAAAGGTACTATCTGTCCTGAGCTCCAGACTTGAAACAAAGTCTTCCTGCACTCACTCCTTGTGCTTGACGAGCCTTCAGACACTGGCTATCAACACTTTCACTCGATTTTTGTCCTGGTGCACTCCTTGCACAGGTATTTTCCCTCCTTGAGCTTCAAATACTCAAACCCCAATGGTCTCTATCCCTTTCTCTCTTTGAAGGGATGGTAACGCCCTTTGGAAATTTCCTGCTCAAGAACACCTTGCTGAGCTTGCAGGGTATTCAGCAACCCTGTGAAGGTCCTCCTGTGACACTTCTTCTTTTCTGAACTCAAAGCAAGAGTTCCTTATGTGCTCTTAGCACTTTCTCAATGCCCTCCTGGCAGAGCTTCCATAATCCTCAGTGATTCTGTCTTCTCATGAACTTGAAATAGAGTTCTCCTTCCATGCACCTCTTGCACACGCTCGATTCCCTCCTGGAAAAGCTCTTCAGAACCTTCATTAGTTCTAGTTTCCTCTTATGTACTCTCCTCTACATAGTTCCTACCTTCAAGGTGTTCAACAACCTTAGGGTTTCCTTCTTGAGTCTAAGACTTCCTCTGGTGCACCCTCCTATCACGTCCTTGCCCAAATTTCATAGAATTCAGGAGTGCATCTATGCAATGGCTTTTAGAACCCGCAGCATTCAGTCACACCCTCTTGGCATGGAGTCTCAAAGAACCCAACCTGAAATCAAAGAAATCAACAGACAATTGAATTTTTTCTGTCCATGCAAACACACACCTACAGCATATAACTACACACACATGAAGACATTCATCATACATAGAATAACATGCAGGAAAAACTACTCTTTGGATTAATATGAATGCCTGTACAAAGTGTTTGCACTCTATTCGTCACTTGATGAGAAAATTGAGAGTACTTACATGCCCAGTTGGGCTCTGCTAGGCATGATAGCTGTAAGGTAAAGGTTAGAAAAAGAAACTACAAAGTTATAAACAAGAATTAAACGAAAACCAAATGAAATTATGAGCATATAAAAGAAATGAAAAATAAATACAAATGGACCAATATCACCCATGTATAAGTTGATCTTATTGATGAAATCGAAAGACACAAAGGAGAAAGAGGACTTGGGTCCCTTCCCTCTCCAATGGAAGGCTCTTGAGGCCCTCAACTGATTGCTCTCCTTACAATGAAAAAATGAAGAATGTGGGTGAAAGAACTCCAAGCTTATCCACTCTAGTGAGAGGTGGAAAGCCCTATGAAATGGTGTTGATTATGTTTATTGCCAAAGAATGAGTCTCTAGCAATCTTAGTAGCATAACAATGCATAGAATTCCTTGAGAAAATGGTGGTCATTCATGGCTTTTTATAGCCAAGCATTGGGTTATTATGAAACCTCTTTTGAATGTGAAAAGGGGCTCTTTAGGGCACAATTAGGTCTTTGACCATCCCACCATGAGGATTGAGCTCGGATTTGGTGTCAAATTGACTTGGGAGTCGATCCATTAGTGGTTGGGAGGCCGGCCAATTTCAATAAATGCATCGTTTAGCAGGCGCGCGGGTTTTTCGCCCAACAGTCGTGCCTTGTGCACATGTGCGCACTTTGTACATTTCTGTTACATGCATATGCGCGCGCACCCAGATGATGTAAAGCGCCTTTCAAATTTTTGGTCATTTGTATAGTTTTTTGACCCTTTTGCAATGCTGAGGAATTAATCTTGTGCCATGAATGACTTTTTTCCTGTTTTGACGATGCGGAGTTCTTGTCGCCATGTGCGGATGAAATTTCAGTGATAACACAAAGGTTATGAGAGTGGAATGTAACAGATTCTCAGCTCTCCTCTCCTCTCTATTCTTCTCTGCTCTCTCTACTGACTAACTACTAGATACAAAAAAGATCTTTTTACAAAGAGGGGCTCCTCGAGCTCTTCCCTCCATCCTCACCTACTCTCATTCAATTACATTGAATTCACAATTAAATGGTTTTCTAGTCTAGATCAGAGCTAGATTCATCCTTACAACCATTAATGCAAGCTACACTAAAGCCTGCATACACATGGATTTATGGCTCTACCAGCCTTACAAGCATTAATTACATTGAAATCAAATTCAAAATTTGAAAGTGAGAGGGCCACACCTCTCCTCTCCTCATTAAATACACGCTAAGTGGGATGGATGGCTGGCATGTTGTTGGCTTGGAGCGATGCTCCTACATCACATGGTTACATTGGAAAAGTTCTTACACTTGAATAAAGTTTTTTCTTTCTTTTTAGGTAGGGTAGGATAATAAATAAAACTTGCAAGCTGTTAGTTTACATTGAATTCTAATGAAGCGTCATTTTACATTTTCTTTTTAATAAAAGAAATATGAGATACATGTTCCTATGACATGATCTCATTGATCTCATCAATTTTTAATATTTCAGTATGTGGTTTTTGACAAACAATTTTTGAGATCTCTACATGTATTTGTTTTAACACCAAGAGTATACAATTTCAAGGAGACAAAAAGGGAAGTATTTTCCTTCAAAAATATTTCTATATTTGAACCTTGTTGTCTCCTAAGCATCAATTGAATAATGACTTGCGGTAATTAGCCACATTTTTGCAAAGATTTCCATCTTCTTTTTCTCAAGAAATATTTAATGGCAGTTTCTCTTAACTTCCACCACTAGAGGGTATAAGGAAGTGATACCTTGACTATCAAAATTAGAGGTTACTCGTATAGTTTCCCCAAGAACCCTGAGTAAGTGAGTAAAGTATCTTTATTAAAGAGTAACAAAGAGGTTTGATTAGTGGTTAGCCATGGAAACATCACGATAACTTAAAAAAAAAAAAAAAGTGAGTTGAGCCTAAAGATACCTTTCTGTTATTTCCGAATGGTACCATCCACTACACACTAAAAATGCTTGATTATACCATATCTTTATATAGGCCACATCCTCTTAAGTACCCCTTACATCAGGACAATATCTAAGGAATACATAAAGGAGAGTCATCCTCTAACATAAATACCATCCCAATCTAAAAAAGAAAGACAAAATTTATTTTCAAAGTTGTCTCCCCATATTCTTGCACAAACCAATCTTTATATTAAAATATTAAAATATGGTGTACCAGTCTTTGAGGGTGTAAGAGGCTAACCTGCCGAGATACTAAACAGGTCTGCTAGTAGCAGGTACTAACCCGTGGTATAACTAGGTAAACCCGTCAGAGTATTGAACAGGCTTGCTAGCAGCAAGGCATTCTACCTAGCGAGGATGATAATCTAACAAAAAATAACAAATAAAATTCCCAAATATTAACCTTGTCCTAATGTACGACATTACTTGTAGACAAATTTGACAAGAATTATGCATGGTTAAGCTAAGGTCAATGAATTCCATAAATCTCCCCTTGGGAACTAACTTTAATACTATCTTAATACTCTCTTGCCTACCTCTTCTTAACTCTATGTAGGATGTTTTATCCTATAGGTGGTGCCATATTCTAACCATCTCGTCAGACTGATATGTGAAATTTATCTCTACACTTAACAAGTTGTAAATCTTAGGCTATTGGGAGAATTGATTGGTTCCCTATATTTTTTATTGTGAGGTGTCACAATACTTAGGAGTGGGGTAGGGGTTTCATGATATGACAAATTACAATACTACCTATCTATAATCCATGAGAAGAAGAAGTAGAATCTTTATAAAAAAACTGTGTATTGTTTTCATGATATGGGATATTATATCAACAATTATTTTTATTGAAATGCTAAATTATCTACCACTATCATCACTGTGTGTTATAAGCCTATTGTACATTTCTTCGACATAATGCTTAACTGGCTCTTTGTTTCAATTACGGACTGTTAAAGTATTCACTACATATTTGTGTTACATGCCTAGAGACAAAGGAACATATTGTTTTATAGTGTACAAGCACAATAACCAGACAATTAACAATGGATCACTCTATTCACACTTATCCTATCTATGCTCCTATTCACCATGATTGTCATAAGTGCCCATGCTGAGTGTTATGAGTAAACTTCTATTACAATGAGAACAAATTCCATTTGCACAAGAGTACCATATGAAGTTCCATATAGAGTGCCATATGGAGTGCCATTTGGAAGACTAGATGTGTTTCCATCTGGACGACTGGATGAAGTGCCATATGAAGGATCGGATCAGGTATGCACACATTGTAAGTGACCACGATTGCAAGTAAAAAATGGATCATTTGAATTAATACGCATGTTCACTGGTAAGATGAGATGGATTAAATGGCATATCGTTAAAATTTGCATTTGACAATTAAGTTAAACAATTTGTAATGCATTTTTATGATCAACTGTCCAAGTCGAAGACTTGGACATTGATCTAATTCTCACATTATTGCAATTGACTCCAAAGGACACCCTTTGAAATTCAAATTCGATGCAATCATAGTCACACATGGAAATTGTGTGTGATGAATTCACTCATGAATTCAATCGTTTTCTACCTTGAGTGCATTACAAATCGGAGGGTTACTTCTAATTACCATTTCACTCATCCCTGATTATTGTGTCGTGCTCACCCTCTACACAATTCTGCCCCTCTACTCATCCTCCACATTGTAACCATGCATAAATGCTATGAGCCTTCCTCCTATACTGAGATTCTACCCATTCCCAAATTCGAAGAGTGTAGGGATATTTTCCCTCACGTAGGGTGGGAACCATTCTTGGCCTGTTTGTAGGGCCACGATGATGGCATTTCACTGCAATTCACCCTCGGGTTTTGTTAAGAAACTAAATAGATCTACAAATATAATCACCACAAATAATGAATACACAATAGATCCATAGAGAAATATAGAATAAGCCACACTTTATTATTACCAAACCCTTGAGGTAGGGAAACACCATACAATGGATCCCATTATGGAAGGGATCCTCTCCTATTCACTTTCGTTTTTGAGGGGCATTCTCCTATTGAGCTACAACTCACAATACAATAATTCTCTTAATGTCCCATTACATTGCTTGAACCCCTTTATATAGTGCTACCATCACCTAAGAACATTCTAGAGGAAGAATCTTCTAGAAGTAGAACCTTATAATAATTCCTCTTACATTTATTATATCTAACTACCCATTTGTTATATCTAACTACTATAGTGGGCCTTATAGTGGACCTAGTCCACCTTACATTGAATGGCCTCCACTATTATCACTATGGACCCTCTGGGCCTCCCCACTACCTCTCTAGCTACCTTACATTCCATCCCCCTTATGAAAGTGTTGTCCTCAATTATTTATGTACAACCATATAATAGGATCCCGTCGATAAGTGTGGACCATAGTGCTGAATTAGAATAGAGAACCAGGGTCCCATGGATAAGTGTGAACCCTAGTGATGAAGTAGAATAGAGAACCAGGGTCTCATTGAGAAATCAAAGTGACCATGATGAAGTATTCCAATCGGCATTGTAAACCAGGGTGCCATGTCCAAGTGATCATGTGAACTCCACATGGAAGATATCATCACCTAATAACAAAATCAAAATGATTCTCCCAATACTGACACTTATCATGTGGGTCCAAATAAGAATATCCATCCACATAGTATGAAAGGGTCAAAGATGAATCTGGAAGGAACAATACCATTGTAGAATATGCAGGTTAGATGTTAGTAATCATAACTATCTCTTGATGTAGGACATTGATGTTCTCTACAGAAGGTGGAGTAGAGTCATCAAATAAAATATGGAAGTGGTTTTCATCCCAGAAATGACAACTATCCATATGCCAATCATCGCAATCGGCCTCAAAATCATACCAAGAATATATTTCTGGATTATATTCATCCCTAATGTACGCCATAAGAAATATCTCCTTCATGTTATCCAATGAATCTTGAATACTATGAAAACTATCATTGAGTCCGTCAATTAGGCCATGTACAAATTTATCCAATCTGTCATTCAATGTGTCATACAATTGAGATTTGAATGCTTCTGTAATTTGTAGAATTTATTTGAGGGCTTGAGAGGAAATATCCATATAAGAACCCTATGAAAATTTATGAACTCTACAGTCCCACTGTCATCAAGAAAAAACGTCAAAAAATAGAACAATAAATTACGGCAAAAAATCGCGGCTTTTTCCCGAAAAACCCTCAAAAACTATTGAATTTAAAATGTTCATAACTTCACCTCCCAGACTCCATTTCGACTAATGTTTTTTTAAATTGGGTATTTTTCCAAGAGGAATTCAAATACGTAATTTTTTTTTGCCAAATTCATCTTGTAAAGCTTCAGATATGAACCTGAAGTGCGTCGTCCTTTTTTTCTTCCATATAAAATTACTACAAAAAGAGAAAAACAATTCTTCCCTTCTTTGGCCAAGGAAAGTGGTTTGAAACCAATTGTTAAGAGCCTGAATAGATCTACAAATATAATCACCACAAATACTGAATACACAATAGATCCATAGAGAAATATAGAAGAAACCGCACTTTATTATTACCAAACCCTTGAGGTAGGGAAACACCATATAATGGATCCTATTATGGAAGGGATTCTATCCCGTTCAATTACCTCTTTGAGGGGGCATCCTCCTATTGAGCTATGACTCACAATACAATAATTATTTTCATGTCCCATTACAATGCTTGAACCCATTTATATAGTTCTACCATCACCTAAGAACATTCTAGAGGAGGATTCTTCTAGAAGTATAACCTTATAAGAAGTCCTCTTACATTTATTATATCTATCTACCAATTTATTATATCTAACTACCATAGTGGGCCTTATTTAATAATATAGTGGAACTAGTCCACCTTACATTGAATGACCTCCATTATTATCACTATGGGCCCTCTGGGCCTCCCCACTACCTCTCTAGCTACCTTACATTTGGGAGGATGGTGCATGTAGGGTATTTGGCCTTATTGGTATCTAAGGAGTCAATTTCCTCAGCCATGAAATTTCCACAGGTTGGAGATCGTTCGTTCAAACACCACCAATTGCCACAACCAAGCTACAATAGAGTTTTCAAGCCTGAGTTTCAGAATGTTTCTGGAGCTAAGATATTGTTAGGGTCCTAACCTGCACATAGGTAGAACAATATATTCGGATGTAATAAAGGTCAATATTAATAAGGCCTTTCAATAAAATAGAATAAGGCGGATGTAAGAAGACCTAATAGAAGATTTCGCTTCTAGAAGGATCTTCCTCTAGATGCTTCTTTTTAGTATAAATAGGAGTCGAGGGTATGAGAACCCTAGCTTGGATATTATTGTAATAGAACTCTGCTCAACTGGAGGTTTCCCCCTCGAAGAGGCCTGTGAACATTGCTTTCAGATTCAAAGTGTTATTTTTGTTGTTATTCTTATATCATTTCAGTGTTATTGTGGTGAATGTTCTGGTTATATTATTGTTATTCTTCCACTACTGGCATTTTATTTCTGTTCTGCATACATTTTATATATGGTATATTACAAGTGGTATCAGAGCACTTTCCTCGACAAAAAGTGTGGGTTAATTTTTTTTTCAGGGTAGAGACGTATTCCGACATCTTTAATCCACAGAGATCTGTTGTTACATGCATAAACCTGTGGTTGAGGGATTCATACATGCAAGAAATACAAGTGGTACTTAAGTGCACATTTGTTGGCCACCCTTGTAACCCCTGTTGGTACCCCTTCGAGTGGTAGTGCATCAGACAACACCTATGTACAGATCGGCCTAGATTACCTGAAGCTCTCTTTAGATAAACCGATCGGCCACCTGACTACTATAGTGTCACCGAGAACAACACTTGGGAAGATACTCTCTAGTACCTGGGTAGTTGGGTAGTACAGATAAGGGTACGGTCTATCCTCCTTAGTTAGTGCCCTGAGATATTGGGCCGAGTACTACTGTTGAACCCTGCATGTATATCAGAGAGCTATAGCACAGGGCAAACCCTTGTCTATAGAACCCTTGAATACCTAACCCTTAGGGACAAAAACATAAAAAAATTAAAATAGACAAGATCTATTGTCACACAACTGTGTTGGAGTTGCCAAGTAAATACACATTTCTTTCTAGTTAATCATTTGGAAATTTCCTCTTTGCAGTATTCTTCAGACCAGAGTATAACTCTGCAGGTGTAAAAAAAAAAAAAAAGTCTGGAATTTTTTTCACCATTATTTCAGACCTATTCCATTGGATTCATCTCTTCACCTTTATCACATTCATCCATATCATTTTTTCAGAAAAAAAATTTACCCCGCCCGCCCCTTTTCAGTTCCCCCATCCTCATGGCCCATACTTGTAGCCAAGACTTGGAAGCTTGCTTCAACACCTTGCAGTCTGGTCTCATTGAGACCCAACAAGAAGTGAAACAACTCAGTGCCAATGTCGCCACCATCAATACAACCATGCAGTCCTCAATGGGAGAAATCAAACAAGACCTCACCACCCATCTTGAATCAGTCTTTTCGGCACTCTACACCAAACTGCATATCCCTACAGATAACCCTTCCTCTTCCTCACCCGCACATACTGAAGGTGACCATTCCTCTCATTCCCATACCTTGTAGAACCATCACTTTCAATGTGACCTATGCCTTCCACTAGCGGATGTGACCAAATTTGATGGCTCGGACTCCACTGGTTGGGTAACCCAAATGGAACATTACTTCTCTTTATACAGCATTACAGATGACTTGGCCAAACTATGGTATGGTGTTCTCCATCTAGATCAAGAATGTTGGCAATGGTGGCAATGGAGAAACAATTCTCGTCAAGGGTATATTGCTGGGACACAATTTGTGGCAGAGCTTTATGAACAATTTCGCACTGACACCAACCATTTAGGCCATTTGACAAAGATGAAACAATTAGGAACAATAGAATAATTTATAGCTGCCTTTGAACACCTGGCTTTTAGAACAGAGGGCATGTCTGATGCCTTTTTCCAAGAGTGTTTTATCAGTGGCCTCAAGAATGAAATTTTGGTTGATGTCCTCATGGCTCAGCCTGAGAGTTGGGTGGAGGCTACCAAAAGAGATAAAGAAGCACAACAAGTTGTATCTTCTCAAAACTGCAAACCCTCCTTCATCCCTCACCCTAAACCAGTAAATCCCACTACTCCCTTTGCTCCACTAAAGATCCAAAAATTGACTCGGGCTGAAATGGATGAATGCCAACTCAAATGCCTTTGTTATAACTGTGATGACAAATATTTCCTGGGGCACAAGTGTAAAGAAAAAAATATTTTTATGGCCATCTCTGAGGAGATTTTGGAAGAAGATGAAGAAACTCCCTATATGTTTGAATCACCTAAATCCACTGACATAACCCCTCCCTCACACCCTCCCGAAGTAGAACCAGTCATTTCCCTCAATGCTCTCATTGGCTTCTCTTCTCCCCAAACCCTCAAGTTAATCAATTACATCAAGGATAGGAAGGTCATCATTCTGGTTGATAGTGGCAGCACCCATAACTTTATTCATTGCTGCGTTTCCCAAGAAACTCATTGCTACATCCATGCCGTCAATAATTTCCAAATCATGATTGCCAATGGTGGTTCTATGAAATGTGGGGGGTGTGGTTCAAAAAGGGTCATTTTGGTGTTATCGCCCAACTCCATGCCATACAAGCAACCAAGACACTGCCTGTACCACAAGACCTCCAAGCCATCCTTTCTAAACATCAATTGGTCTTTTCCACTCCCCAAGGCCTCCCTCCTTCCCACAGTGTTCATGATCATTCAATTCCCCTTGTACCAGGAAGCCTTCCTCCCAATATCCATCTGTATCGTCACCCCTTTTCCCAAAAAAATGAAATTGAGAAAATGGTCCAAGAACTCCTTAATGCAGGCGTTAACTGCCCTAGTACGAGCCTCTATTCATTGCCTATGGTCATGATCATGAAGAAAGAAGGTTCTTAGCGAATGTGTCCTGACTTCTGTGCCCTCAACAAACTTACCATCAAAGACAAATTCCCCATTCCTATCATTGATGACCTACTGAATGAATTGAGTGGCGCCCAATTCTTCCCTAAACTGGATCTTCGTTCTAGCTACCACTAGATACATATGAAAGAGGTAGATATTCCCAAGACTCCATTTCGAACTCATGAGGGCCACTATGAGATTTTGGTCATGCCCTTTGTCTTGTGTAATGCCCCCTTCACCTTCCAAAGCCTCATGAATCATGTCTTCCATCCTGTTCTCTGTCATTTTGTCTTAGATTTCTTTCATGATATCCTCATCTATAGCAAAATCTAGACAAACCATATTGCTCATGTGGATCAAGTTCTCCATCTACTCTCTCAGCACCAACTTTTCCTAAAACAGTCTAAATGTTCTTTTGGCGCCTCAGAAGTAGAATACTTGGGTCATCTGGTTGGAAAAGATGGTGTCAGGGTGGATCCTAAAAAGATTGAAGCTATGCAAGACTGGCCTCACCCAAATACTCTTAAGATCTTGCATGGATTTCTAGCATTAACAGGATATTATCGCAAGTTTGTTAAGAATTATGGGAAGATTGCAGCACCTCTCACTGCTCTCCTCAAAAATAACTCTTTCACTTGGACTCCAGCCGCTGCTCAATATTTTCAAACTTTGAATATGGCCATGTGCACCACTCCAGTCCTCTCCCTTCCTAATTTCACAAAGACCTTTGTGTTGGAATGTGATGCCTCGGGGAAAGGAATTGGTGTTGTCCTTATGCAAGAGGGTCGACCTTTGGCCTTTACCAGCAAGAAAATATATGAAAGAAATCTGGGCAAATCCATCTATGAAAAGGAAATGTTGGCTATTCTGCATGCCGTGGATCTGTGGCATCCTTATCTATTGGGAAAATAGTTCCAAATTAAGACAGACCATCAAAGCCTCAATTATTTTCTGGAACAATGCATTTCCTCCCCAGAACAACAAAAATGGGTGACTAAACTCTTTGGATATGATTATGAGATCATTTATAATAAGGCAAAGACAATGTGGTTGCGGATGCACTTTCCTGAAAATATGAAGATGAAGGGTCCCTTTTTTCTCTTTCATTCATTGTACCAGATTGACTCCAAGCCGTTCACCAGGAATGGCTACAAGACCCCAAAAGTTCACAGTTGATCCAGCAATTACAGTCCAATGCTTCAGCTTCCCCAGGGTACTCTTGGCTCCATGAGGAGCTTCGATACAAAGGCCATTTGTATTTAAGTAAACAATCAAAGCTTAAATCCATGGTACTTTCTGAGCTTCATGCTACACCCACAACAGGGCACTCTAGGTTCACCAAAACCTATGACAGGGTCAAACGTTCTTTTTTCTCGAATGGTATGAAACAGGACATTCATAATTTTGTAGCTGAATGTGACGTGTATAAACACAACAAGGGAGAAACAGTCAAATCATTGATCACACTACAACCGCTGCCAATTCCACCTGCTATTTGGAAGGATATCTCTATGGATTTTATTACCAGCTTACCCAAATCGAGAAATACATCCGTCATCATGGTGGTTGTTGATCACCTTTCCAGGTACGCTCATTTTTGTGCCCTTCAACACCCATTTACAACATCCACAGTGGCTCAAATCTTCATGGATCAGGTCTTCAAGCTTCATGTCATGCCACACTCTATTGTTTCTGATTGCGACCCAACTTTCACAAGCAATTTTTGGTAAGAACTGTTCAAGATACAAGGCACAGAATTGCATCTCAGCACAACTTATCATCCCCAGACTGATGGCCAAATGGAAGTTTTCAACAAGTGTTTGGAAACATATTTGAGGTGTTTTGCCTTGGAAAATAAAAATCAGTGGGCTCAATGGTTACCCCTAGCTGAATGGTGGTACAAAATTTCATACCATACAGCTACATGCATGACTCCTTTTGAAGTGGTATATGGACAGAAGCCACCTTCAGTTCTCTCATACTTACCGGGTGCCTCGAAGGTCCAGGTGGTTGACCTAACACTTACAGCTCGAGAGGCCATTTTCTGTACCCTCAAAGAGAATTTGGTCATGGCACATAATCACATGAAGCAACAAGTAGATCAAGGTCACTCCGAACGTCAATTTGCAGAAGGGGATCAGGTGTTTCTTCGATTGCAACCTTACAAGAAAAATTTCCTCAAGGCCAAGCATTGTCCGAAGCTAGAAACTAAATTTTATTGTCCTTATACCGTGCTTAAGCATGTGGGACAAGTCGCCTATCAGTTAGATTTTCTTAGCTATTCAAAACTACATTCTGTTTTTCATGTTTCATGCTTAAAGAAGGTGATTGGAGCTAAGTGCCAAATTCAAACCAACCTTCTAGAGTTACTTTAAGAAAGATCCATATGGCTACAACCAGAAGTAGTTTTGGACCAACATGAGTGTTTCCTACATCAGAGAACCATCAAGGAAGTTCTAGTCTAGTGGAAAGATACAACTCCAGCAGACGCCACTTGGGAACCAGCTACCATTCTGCAACAATTTCTTCATCTCAAGCCTTGAGGACAAGGTTTTTTTTAAGGGGGCGGACATGTTAGGGTCCTAACCTGCACATAGGTAGAACAATATATTCGGATGTAATAAAGGTCAATATTAATAAGGCCTTTCAATAAAATAGAATAAGGTGGATGTAAGAAGACCTAATAGAAGCTTCCGCTTCTAGAAGGATCTTCCTCTATATGCTTCTTTTTAGTATAAATAGGAGTCAAGGGTATGAGAACCCTAGATTGGATATTATTGTAATAGAGATCTGATCAACTAGAGGTTTCCCCCTCGAAGAGGCCCGTGAACATTGCTTTCAGATTCAAAGTGCTATTTCTGTTGTTATTCTTATATCATTTCAGTGTTATTGTGGTGAATGTTATGGTTATATTGTTGTTATTCTACCATTACTAGCATTTTATTTATGTTCTGCATACATTTTATATCTAGTATATTATAGGGGTACTCCAAAGAATGTATTCAGGATAAGTTGATTAATCCCCTGATCGTCATTACCAGAATTATTACTTGTGAAAGTAGATAATATGTCTTCAAAGATTTCCATTTTCGTCTGTTAGCTCATTTCCAATTTAATAAGCCCCTGAATTTTCCCTTCTACTTCTTGAAAAGTCTTGAGAAAAATTCTTTCCAAGTATGAAAGAGTGTGTCCAATCCTCATAAAAGTCTATTCCACCATGGCCTCATCAAATTTCTTTTCATAATCGAGTTGACAAAACAGAGTAACACATCAGATGAATTCCTCTATCAATTCTCAAACCCCCATCTCACAGTCAAGACCAACAAGAAATAAATTGATTTAGGTATTGTCACTCCATATAAGCCTCATTCTCCAAAGACGCCAAACCCTCCCACTCAAACTATCTCTCTATCTGAACAAACGACCAAGAAACATGTTGATTCCCCTGCAGCCTCATCGAGAAAGAAAACTAAAAAGCCCACTGATAATTCTTCATTTCCCTCAACACTTATTGATTCTCAATCCAATAAGTTACAAGAGGAAATTCAACAAGATTTCCCTTTAGTCCCTATGAATAGAAGAGGATCCAATCAGTTCAAAGGGGAATATTTTCTAAGAAGTACCCAAAGTGCAAATGGAAATCCTAATGTAAAACCCTTAAGCACTTCAGATCCTTTCCAAGTGTCTTATTATCATGAAATCCCCCATAAAAGACTCAGGGAAGTTTGTGCAGAAAAGTTTGAGCCTGATACAGAAGTAAAATATGAACCTATTCCCTCTCACAAGCACTCTATTACTCCTACTTCCCATATGCTTACATCAACTTCCAAAATTGATATACCTTCTACATCCATCAAGGGATCCAAGCCCTCTTCTGAAACATCTGATCATACTCCAGTTATTGAAAATTTACAACAATAAAATGCTCACTTGCTTCAATAGTTGGAAGAGAAAAAGACTATGGATAGGCATCCCCATCATGAAAATGCGGTATTGTAAGAAAAAGTGAATTATCTCCAATGATTGGTTGATCAAATGACAAATGAAAACCACAGCCTTCGGGCACAATTGAAACATCGTAAGAGGCCCAATACAAAGTCTTCAGGACAAGAGGGAGAACCTTCTAAATCTAATCCACCCCCTCCTTCGCAAGTCTAGTCATGTTGGGTGTTTCATTTTTGTTTGCAGTGGGACCTACAAATACTTAGGTGTCGGGGTAATGTTGGGTTCATATTTTCATTGTTTTATTGTGATGATTGAATTCTTTTTTCACCAATATTATATATGTTATTGTCCATTTTGAAGGAGTTTCAAAGGTTTTTATATCGATTCATCATGGATTCACATCAGGTATGTGTAATTGATGTTTTTACAATGATTTTGAGCTCAATTCAGTTCAGTTTCATGTTTACAAGGATTTAATGCATGATCTATGTGTAATAGGGAAACATCATGGTTTGATCCTCCATATGGTACCTTCTCTAGCACTTCATCCAGCATCCTATCTGGTACGCAATCCGACACTCCATATGGCACGCGATCCAGCACTCGGAGCACAGAGGAGTTGGCAGTTGGTACATTGGCAACTTGTGGTTGACGAATCGATGATATGGGTTTTGTGCCCCCTCGTGGCCTCCAGCTACAGATCTCATTACACCTCATATTGGGAGGTCATGCTGATCGTTGAGTGGCTCATGGATTTTCTAGAAGATGAAGCTGTTAGAAGATCATTTAATGAATTCTCCATTTTTAGAGGAAGTCAACCCTTCCAGTGGTCAACCTCTCAAGCTGTAATTATCTATAAATACTACTTCCTGTGACATGAACCAGAGGAGGAGAATTGTTTTATTTGATACAGACATTATCACCAATTTTTTTCATACTCTATTTTTTTAATTAATGATAGTGTTGCGTTAGCTTTATCATTTTGATTTCCTGTTGAAGATAGACACAACCTGCTGGGGGGCCCATGGTCTGGGTGATTGTTTCCATAAGTACATATTTACAATTGCTTTTTGAACTATGTTGGCCCTTGGTTATGGAAGTTAGTGAAGAGCAAGGAATAAAAGGCAAAATGCGAACTGCACGGAAGACATAGTGACTATTACTAGGTTGAAGTGAGCAAAAGAGTAGAAAAGATGGAGCGAAGTAAATGGAAGCAAGTAGATGGACGAGGAGATCGAGGATGGCATATTAGTAAGGAAGAAGGATCGTGGACAGCTCAGCAACAAGAAAAATCCACTGTTGGTTGCTTTGGAGCACTGTGCGAGAAGGAAGGAAAGACAGGTCGGTGAAGCCCTGAAAACGTGGGTAAAGTTGACCTAGGGTTTTAGACACCTAGGGTTTGGGTATATAGGATTTTGACACCTAGGTTTCGACCTAATGATGTCAGTGAGTGATTACAATGTATAAATAGAGGTCCAAAGGACCTGGGTTGGTTTTTGTTACTATTGTTAGTGTTATGATTGTTGTTGTCGTGTGATCAAGTAAGTAATATTGAGTGAGAAAGAAGTGTTGAGTACGAGAGCCTTCTGTATTGTAAGATCTTCAATTGGGTGCGAAGATCAACCCTGCATCTTGGTGCACAAGGAGGGGAGAGATAGCGAGGAGAAGAGAGAATATCTACTAGCTGAGAGCATAGACAAGAACTATATGCTTCATCTTAATATATTACAAGAACAATTTTATGGATGTATCCCTAGAGAGAGGGTGAACCACATATATATTGTGTCGTACATGTGATTGATGTGATTCTCTTTGCCATTTTGATGTACTATTATTGCATTACTGTGTTAGATATGATAGATAGTTGTGTGGAGTAGATCTAAGCTAATAAGTGATATATGCATGTTGTATTGTTCTGGTATTAGATCCACTTGATATTCCCCTTGGTTATAGACACCTTTTTCCTGTAACCCCCCCATAGCTGCTTTGGGTGAGACTACATCTGCTTCGTAGGTGTTTCCGAAAGGGCCTGTAGTTAGGGCTTGTTGGTGCGCTCTTAGAGCTGAACCTTGGGTTTGCCCCTGTACCAACAAATGGTTCCATTGTCAAGAAAAGAATATTCCTGAAGGAATTTCAAGGTGGTTTCCATAAAAGACAAAGATTCAGAAGAGGATAGAAAACCAAGAAAAGGACTTCGCTAAAGCCCAGAACAAGAACCCTAATCTTAGTACAAAGGATTGGCTGGAGAGATGTATCTTTACTGATATACACTAAATTTTCTTTGGAGGAATCCATCAAGAGTTATATGAGTGGTTATCTAGGTTAGCAGATACCCATTTTGAGATCAGATCTAGACCTTCGGTGGTTTGGACGTTGATGCTGATCAACAAGGTCAAGAGAGTTGATAACGTCATTTCAAGAGTAGTAGATCACTGGTTTGATAGCATCATTGGAGGGCACATCACCGAGTTTGATGTTGACAGAGTAGAGTCATATAGCCAAGCCGAGAAATATTTCTTCAAGGGGCCTAGAGGAAACATTTTACATTTTCTGAATTTGAGGATCAATATGTTGTTGCAAGATAAGAACATCTTGAATATGTAGTAGATTGGTCAGATTTGAAAAAGCTAATATTCAAAAATTTAGAAAACGACAACAACACAGAGGCTGGACATACACGCAGTGGGAGAGCGTTCATAGAAGTTCATATTGCAAACCTATTTAAGAAGAACTATGGGGATGAGGGTTTCTATAGTGGAGAGGAGGTAGATATAACGGACAAGGAGCATTCATAACCTGTTGGGGAAGAGGAAGGGAAAGTTGAAGAGCCTAGCCAGAAAGATCCAGAAACTTTAGGAACTGCACAGACTCCTGAAGTAAGTACTATTATCCCTCCTGTTGATTCAGTAGCATTAAGAAAATAGAGTAATACAAGCCACCAGAGCGTTCAGAGAACTGTCACTAATAGTCCACCGCATACTCAGTCAGGAACCCTAGGAAGATCTATGGCAGATGAGATGAGGCTCCCTATTTTTAGGGGAGATGGGTATGAAGACCCTGATCAACACTAGTTCCTATGTGAATCCATATGAAATATTAAGAATGTCACCAACGAAGCTGTTAAAATAACTCATTTTAGTACTTCCCTATGGGATCGAGCACTGAGCTGGTACATGAAGCTTGTCCAAGAACTTGCACATCCTAAGCTGCTGAATGAGATCAAGAATGCATTGATTGAAGAGTTCAAGAAACCCAAGTTGGAGTCACAATGTATTATAGATCTGAAAGAGATCAAGCAAAAGGTAGTCAAACCTGTTTGGGAATTCGATCAAAGATTCAAGACCTTAACAGGCCGATTGAATTTTCATATCCCAGATGAGCAGAACAAAGAATGGTTTATTACTTCCCTATTACCACACATTAGAGTTCCTTTGATGCAACAGATTATTTATTCATAGGTTGAGGGCTGGAGATCACCATGAATTTAGAATCAACCCCTATGGGAGAATCCAACTCAGGTATGAGTCAAATCTTGAGTCAACTAACTATTTTATCTCTGCAGGTCGAAGATATGAAAAAGACAAGGGAAAATATAAAAGAGAAGACATATGGTGTGTTAGATGCAAATCAAAAGTCCATGACAAGGAACACTGCCCCTATTTCATGAGTTCTTGGCCTCTAGAGCTCTGATCCCTTTGAAGCAAGTCACCCTACCATGGTGTGAGGTATGTAGAAATAGACATTGCCCCGGTGAGTGTTATTACATGAAAAAATACGTTCAGACACCTACAAATTTGTATTGCACGTTATGTAAGTCCATGGGGCATGATGATAGGGATTGTAGGGATTATGACCTCATGCACAAAAGGTCAAGAGACATATACAAAATTCAAGGATAAGTACAGCAAGAAGGACACACTACGCAGTATAATTCCCCAGGGAGAGGAAACTTCAATCCTCAAGGTGGATTCAGAGGATGAGGAAGAGGAGGAGGTATGGGTCAAGGCCAAGGATATATCATTTATTACAACTATGCACAACCAAGACACTTAGCAAGAGACTGTCAGAACCCTTGCACTACTTGCAACTACTGCAGTTCCTTCAAACACGTTATAGAGGATTGTCTTGTGCTGCTAGCTAAGCTTCAGGAAAGACAAGGACCTCAACAGAACCCACAAGTGAAATTGATATATGTTGAACCTCGCGGAGAAGACCCTAGAGTCTCTTTTATCACTAGAGGAGGAGTTGTTATAGGAGAAGACAGACTAAACCAAGGAGAGACTATAGAAGACTCGGGATTCAAGAAAGCTACAAAGAAGACCCAAACCTTTGATGCAAAGAAAGAAAGTCAAATATTTGAGGAGGCAAGAAAAAATTTCAAAGGAGACCAAGGTTCTTCTTCAAAGACACGTCCAGAAGTAATAGAATATGGGATGCCTCTGGCATTCGATCAGTCTACTTCACCAAAATAAGGACAAGAGGTAAGCAAGCTCATGGAATTTTTATATACTTTTATTAAGTTGATTTAGGATAAGAGCATTGTACAAGAGCTACAAAATTTAATCAGACAGTATGAGATAGGAAGGATAGATCCTTTACTGAATAAAGCAGTACATAAACTATCCAATAAGATAAGGACAAATAAGGAACTACACTTGAATGCTTGGATAGGAGAATATGATATAGACTATGTGGTCCTTGACTTAGGGTTGGAGGTCAATGTCATGATGAAGAAAACCTGGGCACTAATGGGAAAACCAAAGTTGATCTATTCCCCTATCAGACTTAGGATGGATAATAAGCAAGCTGTAAGCCCCTTTGGAAGATTGGAACATGTCCCTGTGGACATCGACGGAGTAAGAATGTTTGTATATTTTGAGGTTATTGAGATAGTTGATGACAACTTCCCTTACCCTACACTATTAGGAATTGATTTGGATTTCAATAATTCCACTGTGGTTGATTTAAAGAAAAGACGAATGATGTTTGAAAGATATGGCCTTAGGGTCATTGCACCTTTATATCCAGATGAAGGTCAATGATACAAATAACCCATCATAGAAGAAGACCACACATATGAACTGGAAAACATATACAAATTAACATCCAGATAGTAGGATTACATTGGCCCTACAAATAATCGAAACCTAAGCTGGCGAAGTGACAATGCATGTTCATCAGATTCAAAAGAAGCACTGGAGAACTGGAAGAACAAAATGTATGAAGTATCTACAAGGAGATGTGCTAGATTAACCAGAGATGTTCGTTGGATCGACACAACAGTAAGTAACTTGCCCACCTTTGATGGTCTAAATCCTTTAGAAACATTCTTGTTGAAATTCGAAGCAAGTGTACCAAAACAAAGATTGTTGGCAATGGATGATGCCTTGAAAGAAACACCAGCTAGATGGTGGGGGACACACAAAAACAACATTACATAATGGGTACAATGTTGTACCCTGATGACTGTGTGGTTCTCAGCATAAGTGGAAGGCTACAAAGTTCGATACACAGGTCGAAGCTGCCCAAAGGACCATGTGATAAGTTGCGAGGAAGCCTAGAAAACCATTCCTCAAGGGTAGTGGGTGCACAAGTTCATTAACACACTAGACATGACCCCTATCAACTGGTACCTTCAGGCGGAGCTGCGCCTCATCACTGCAGATTGGGAAGGTATGACTCAGAACTTTGTAACCACCTTCTTATTTGAAAATCAATATCCTTTAGTAGATAAATCATCACAGGTTGTAAGATAGAAATTATTTGAGGATGCCTCTATCCCCCCTTTAGAACAAGAAGAGGACGAATGGACTACAACTCTCTAGAAACTGCAAAGCTGTTATAAAATCAATGTTGATGAAGACGATGATTTGAGGAAGGTGAACATCGTAGAAAAAAAAGTCCAGAGATATGTGGAAGGACCAGGAGTTGAGCTACCATTCATTGGACATCCAATCAATATTAAGAAGTTCAACATTGGAACAGAGTAGACACTGAAGATTGCAAATGTTGGACATTACTGGGATGCTGCTACTATTGACAAGATCACAGAGTTACTATATGAATATCAAGACTTGTTTCCAACCAAGTTTACTAATATGAATGGAATTAAAGGACCTATGGGAGAGATGAGGATCCCTTTGAAACTAGATGCAAGACCAGTCAAACATAGACCATACAGATTGAACCCTAAATATAAGGAGAAAGTGAAGATTGAGCTCGACATAATGATGGAAGAAGGAATTATAGAACATGTTGAAGAATCGGAATGGATTAGCCCTATTGTGTTACAAGACAATAAGACAGGAGAGATCATGATCTGTGTAGATCTCAGGAAGCTGAATGATGCCTGCTTGCATGACCCCTTAGCTACACCATTCACTGACGAAGTGTTAGATAATGTGGGAGGCCAGGAGGTATATTCTTTTATAGATGGATATTTAGGATACCATCATATATGGATTGCCAAGGAATATTGTCATAAGACCACCTTTGAAACATAATGGGGATCCCACCTGTATACAATGATTCCATTTGGATTGAAGAATGCCCCAACCATATTTTCTAGGGTGGTAGTCTAAGCATCCATAGAATTTCTGCATAAATTCCTAGAAGCATATTTTGATGATTGGACTATTTTTAGTTTATTGAAAAATCATATTGAATGTCTAAGGCTAATGTTGGACAAATGCATGCAGTGTCAAATTTTCTTGAATCTAAAGAAGTGCATCTTCTTCTCACCATTTAGAGTGTGATTATTTCATATTGTATGCAAGAAGGGTTTGCTGGTAGATCCATCTAAAATTGCTATTATAGTTGATATACCCCCTCCTACTTAAGTCAAGAAGTTGCGCACTGCATTGGGACATACTAGATATTACACAAAGTTCATTAAATTATATGACTAGATTACTGCACCCATGGAGAAGCTTTTGAAGAAAGATTGTCAATTCAGTTGGACAGAAGAATTCCAACAGAGCTTCGACACACTGAAATAGAAAATGGTTATTGTGCCTATTCTGGTTTTCCCAGATTAGAGCAAGGAGTTTCATGTGCATGTTGATGCATCTTCTATTGCCTTAGGAGTAGTGTTAGCACAACCTGGGGAAGGAGATATTTACCATCCGTTATCTTTTGCTAGCAAGAAGCTATCAACTACACCACCACTGAGAGAGAAGGGTTATCTATGGTGTATGCGATGCAGAAATTTCACCACTACTTGTTGGGAGGCCACCTTAAAATGTTTATTGATCACTCTACGCTAAAATACCTAGTCAACAAGCCAGTGTTGGGGGGGAGAATATGCATATGGATTTCGCTATTTTAGGAATATGACTTTGAGATCGTAGTTAAACCAGGAAGATTGAACAAAGGTCCTAACCACTTGTTGAGGTTAGAACATGGAGAAGAGACGACTAGTTTGGAGGATACACTGTTAGATGCACAACTTCTATCTATTAGAAGGATTTATGACCACTTTTCAGAGATAGTCCAGTTCCTATCAATAGGAATGGCACCGAGTGAATATTAAATTCCCCAGAAGAAACAACTAGTAGTGCGCGTTGCAGACTTCTCACTTATAGCTGGACAGCTATACAAAATGGGACCTGATGAGATATTGAGAAGGTTTGTTATGGAGACATATCAACCATTGATCCTTGATGAATCTCATGAAGGCATTGCTAGATGACACTATGCAGGGAAAGAAACTACGCAGAAGGTTCTTAGAGTTGGCCTTTGGTGGCCTACCTTACACAGAGATGCTAAAGACTATTACAAAGCCTGCGATGTATGCCAACGAGTTGGAAAACCATCCAGAAGAGATGAAATGCCACTATCACCACATCTGACCCTACAAGCATTTGAGAAATAGGCCATGTTGGTCACTATAATTGCTTATTAATTAAAAAAATCAAGTGTTACATAAATTGTCAACCTAGGGAAGTCTATTTATTTCAAAGGCAATCACACACTGTATATGCTCAATCTCAAAAGAAATCTAAAGTTGTACTAAAAGTGACACTAATCACACCTTTCTTTGAACAAACTGAAGCTCTACTCTGAATTACAGTAAAATCAATCTATCTATTGTAGAGTTTAATATTCAAAGGAAAATAATTATCAGAGGAATCCTGGATTACATTAAGAAACAACAGTCTAGGGAAAATGAACCTTTCAACATACTGCAAAGAAGACTAACTATTCTGTAACAGAGAACAAGACCCTATTCCCCAAAGTAGGAATCTTCAGCACATGTCTTTGACTATCACACTTTCATAAACTCATTCTACAAATAGAATCACCAATCAAAATGATCAACAATTACCTAGGAATGAATTGTATGAAAACGATGTAATAATCAGTTGAAACAGAGTTTCAACGAAATAGAGTTTTAACAAGGTATGAATAAAAACAATACTAACACACTATAGAAACTAATGGGTGAATCTTGTGAAGAAGGTGGCCCCTCTCCTTCTCACAAGATTCCCTAGAAATGAACGGAAATAAGAAGAAATGCTCAAAATGATCTTTTATTCATCTGTCAAATGTGACAAGTTACAATGTCAAAAGTGAACACGCTCCTTCTCTGTAATTCCCTTCTAGCTAAGCCTTTCGTAAAATCCCCCCTCTAATGTTGATTTCTTCCTTATTTAAAGAGGAGAATCCTCTTAATACAATTAAGCATAAAATTACATGTGTACATACAAATCCTATTCTTAGTCTGATCTAATCTTCTATGCTGGAATAGGATATTCTGATCTTGCGTAGCAAAATTCTGTTACAGTGGTTGTAATGGTGCTATCTTGAGGTACATCTGTTGCGACTGGTGTAACAACTCCTTTAATTATCTTTTCTTGTTACTATTGTATACTGTTTTAGCATCGCAAATCACAAACTGTTTCAACAACGAGATTTGCGTACTATTTAACTGTTTCAGCAACGTGGTCTTCAAGCAGTGATGATGGTTAATGGTGCTAGCTTGAGGTTCAGCTATTGCGGCCAGTGTAACAACTCCTTTAATCTTTTCTTGTTACTGTTGTATGTGAAATATTGTTTCAGCATCGCAAATCACGGACTATTTCAACAATGGGATTTGCATACTGTTTGACTATTTTAGCAACGTGGTCTTCAAGCAACAACAATATATTGACTGCAGTCTTCAAACTATTTTAGCAACTATATATTTCTGATTAATGACTAAGTATGAGAGTAATGTAAATTTACATGTAAAACAAATTAAACATATAGAAAAGAGAAGAAATGTTATATACCTTTGGAAGAATAGATTAAGGTGATAATGTAGGCTTAAATATGAGTGGGAAAATGATGTAATGATAGCAAAGTATGATAAAAAAGGTACATTATAGGGTCCTAACATCCCCCCACACTAAAAAGGTTTCATTTCCTCAGGGAACTTCAATCTGAATCAGAATCTGGATACTGACTCTAGGCATGAAAATTACTTAAGCAGTAGCTGTAGAAAGTACTGTCTGTTGGGGCTCTGAATCCTTGAGCATGTTGTAACCTTTGCCAGGTTGTTGCTTCAACCTTCTTGGGAAACCTATGATGAACTTGATACTTCTCTGTTGGCATCCACAAAATGGGAAAATGGAACTGATAACCTATCCAATTTTTCAGCGCATTACTGGACACATTTGATGTAACTAGGTACCCAGGAGATTGTTGTCTCAAAAATGGTAGGACTAAAGGGATTGTGCTCCTACCTTTTCTCAGAGGATTGTTGCCAAAACATGTTGTTTTCTTTAGGGCATCAGTCTTTGTGGATTTAATAAACTGTTGAAAATCCTGGAGTATTGTTGCCTGTAGTTGCCATATATATTGAGTCATCCCTGGTTTCTTCAAAAATTGATAATATTCTGCAACAAAGGTGGCAGCATTCTGTGGTTCTGGCTATATCCAGAGGAGACGGTTATCTTCATTATGCTTGGCAGCTAGAAAATCATTTTTCCACGTAATCTAGTTGGTAAGGAAGGAGGCGAGTGCTCGAATCTGGATATCACCAACAAGAGGATTAAGATTAAGCTATATGTTCTCAGGAATGGCTTCATTATGAAGATATACCTCACATAGCATATGTTGATCAATAGTAGAGGCTTCTGCAAAAGTTTGAACAAAATCTTCTGGTTTGAACACTGCATAGGGTCTTCCTTCTTTGATTGATTTTATCTGAAAGAATGCAAGTCGCTCTATAAGGAAGAGAGAGTAATTTGAGGATGGTTTCCTAGCAGCCAACAATTTTTGTACCAAATCGAACATCAGGAGCAATTTGCTTTTTAACTCCTCATTCCGATTCTTATGGGCACGATATTCTTTGCATGTTTGCTCCAAAGCTTCCCAGTTTGAATATATGTGGTTCAGCCAAAGTAGTATGTGCTCCTGCAAACTTTTGTCTTGTGTAATAACAGACTCCTTTTTCCATTTTTTCATTATTACCTACTCATTCCATGGTTGAGTTTTTGTTTCAGCATCGCAAGTGGCAAGCTGACGTAGAGTCTGAGTGGCTTGTTCCGCAAAAGTAGGGGTACTGATCTTTCCAGGAGGGGCAGATTCATCAATAGGCAGAGTTTGTGTTTCAGCATCGCCAGTGGTAGGTTGAGGTAGAGTCTAAGTGGCTTGTTCCACAAAATTAGGGGTACTGATCTTGCCAGGAGGGGCAAATTCATCAATAGGAAGAGTTTGAACATCTTTACTAATGAAAACAGGAGCTTCAGATTTAACAGTTGTTGTAGGCCAGGGTTCCTATAGATTAGATTTTCTTTTGGGAATTTTTGAAGGTCCTACTGGTTCTTGTGAAACAGTAGGGTGTTCCTTGTTTTTAACTGCAAAAGTCATAGGTGTAGGGGAAGCTCTAGGAATTTGGATTTGAACTACTTTGTAGCCTACTTGATCATAAATATCCCCACATTGGCTACACATATACTCTCTATACTGATCATCTTTTGTGTTTTTCTCTACCATGGCCGCTATGCGAGCTAAGGTATACAAATTAAGTTCCCTATCATAGGATTCCTTTGCCAGTACTAGCTCTTGCTTGTAAGCTTCCAGTTCTGATCTTAGAAACTCATTCTCTTTTAAGAGAGAAGCCATTTTTGGTTCTGGTTGTTGATCTTTCATCGGTGTATCAAGAGAGGTGACTAGTTTTTGTGTAACGATCACAACCTCAGTGGCTAGTTCTTGTGGAGCGACTAAAAAATCAATAGCTGATTCTTGTGTTTCAGCTACTTGATGTAAAGAAAATAGTGTTGCAGCACCCTGGGCATGTGATTCTTGAATTTCAAGAATAAAGTTAGCAGCTGGTTCTTGTGTTTCAGCTGTAGTTGGTTCTTGTGTAACATCTATAGCTAGTTCTTGTGTTTCAGCTGTAGCTGGTTCTTGTGTAATAGCTATGGCTAGTTCTTGTGTTTCAGCTACTGAATGAGTAGCTAGTTCTTATGTGAAAGCTACTAAATGAGTAGTTGGTTCTTGTGTGACAACTACTATTGCAACACCCTGGGCATCTGATTCTTGTATTTCAGGAATGAAGTCAGCAGCTGGTTCTTGTGTTTCAACTGTAGCTGGTTCCTGTGTAACAGTTATAGTTGGTTCTTGTGTTTTAGCTACTGAGTGAGTAGTTGGTTCTTGTGTGACAGCTACTGAATAAGTAGTTGGTTCTTGTGTGATAGCTACTTGATGTAAAGAAAATGATGTCGTAGCACCTTGGGCCTCTGGTTCTTGTGTTTCAGTGCCCGTGGGTTGAACAGGTAAAAATTTCAGGATTTGGGAGGGTGGAGGTGTATGGGTTTTTAGCAAAATGGGTTGGGGGTTTAGGGTAGTGGCAGTAGCTCCTTCTTTGGTTGAAGCCCTCATTCATTTTTTAGGTAAAAAGGTAGGAAAAGTAGTATTTTGCCTCTTTCTTTTGCAAGTGGATTTTTCCTCAGTGATGGGGCAGGGAGGGTTATCAGGTTTATCTGCTTCAGAATCATCGCTAAGGATATGAACAGTAGGAGTAGATGATTCTGGTAAACTGTGGGGAGGACTTGGTATGGTAGGAGGGTTAATTGGATCAATTGGATCTGTAGGTGGATTAATAGGTATTTCCAGAGAGTTAGGAAGGTTTTTTGACTGCTCTTCATGAGGATTTTTAGGATGTTTAGCAGCTTCCTGAGGGTTTATGGGTGGATTGTTTAGGAGAGGGTTTTGTTGGGCAAAAACCTTTTGGATGAGTAATTGAATGAGACAGTGATGGGTGAGGGAAATGATGGGATTTTTAGTTTGTCTACAATAATGCGACATATTTCTAAGACATCCAAGCAGATAGTAATGAATATTCACCAGTCTAACATGTCGTAAATGAGATAACAAGACAAAGTCGTACTGGTAAACTACCTGGTATCGGCCTTCATAGGTAAGGTAGTGCTTGACAAACTCTGCGACTTTCGGCCAAGGAGGAAACAACGAGCTAATTCGAACACCCCGAGCTTTAGGCTCAACTTCTTCTCCTGGCAAGATAAAATCCTGATGGGCATTAAGAATAATATGCTTGCGACTGAACTAGTGAATGTTAGTGATAGGAAGACCCGAAATCTGTGCTATATCATCCTTTGTGACTGGAATCCGAAACCCTTGAACAATAGAATGGTCTTCTTGAATATTTCGAGCAAATTGAAGAACCTGTTGTTGATCAAATCCCTGGAGCCTCTGAAAATAACCCAGCCARCYTGCYTGCTGAAAGATTTGGTAGACTTCTGGATACAATTCTAGCAGGGTTGTCRTGGCRGGTTCGTATCGTATAAYAKGACCTCCCATAGCTATTCADCTYAGTAGAATRCAYAKYYAKAGAGTCAAGTAACYGYACCCRAACAGAGTAAKTTTTGYGGATGAGGGCATGTAAATGATGGTGAAAKSAYGAGATAATGGRTAAAAAWGAAGTGAYGGTAGTYAGTTCSTGTGAAATGATGGCATAAARTTTYGATATTTCCCCCCCCAACTACGGCTAAAATAGTGACTTTAAGTGAATGGTAATAATGAATTGGGATCTTCTCATTAGCCATAGTTCAATTTTATTTACATATAAAGTTTACATACCTCATCTTTACCTTTGATTCGTACTTCGAAAAATATAGTGCATGTCCATAATAGATCTGCAGTGATCATGGGAGAAACTTTGGATTTATGAGAGAAATTATTTCAAGGGTTTGTTTAATCATGGGAGAAGGTAGTGAAAGGACAAAATATAGTATGAAAAATAGGAGAAGTGAGAGCGAAAGAGCTGAAGAAAATGTTTTTATGACAGGAAATGCTGAAAAGGTGGTGTTTCAGCAACAGGAAAATAATGGAAAAATGTTTGTTGAAGAGGGATGTTTTAACAATGGAAAATATTGTTGAAGGAATAGTGTTTCAGTAGAGGGAAAATGGGGGAAAATGTTGCTAAGGAGTGGTGTTTCAGAAATAGGAAAATGAGGAAAAAATGTTGTTGAAGAGTGGTGTTTCAGCAATGGGGAAAATGAGGAAAAATGTTGTTGAAGAGTGTTGTTTCAGAAATTGGAAAAATGGGGAAAATGTTGTTGAAGGGTGGTGTTTCAGCAATGGGAAAATGGGGTAAAATGTTGCTGAGGAGTGGTGTTTCAGCAATAGGAAAATGAGGAAAACAATGTTGTTGAAGAGTGGTGTTTCAGCAATGGGGAAAATGAGAAAAAATGTTGTTGAAGAGTGGTGTTTCAACAATGGGGAAAATGAGGAAAAAAAATGGAAAGGAAAGAAAATGAAAGGGGATGAATGGTGCGGATGTTGAATGGGAAATGAAGATGAATGGATTGAAGAAAGAGAGAGCAATGCTTCACAAAATGAAGCTTGGATCCACTTGTAGTAAGATTGTCCTTTCTTGGTAGGCCTTTTCTGGATCGAGAATCTGCAAAAGAAACAATTGTAACATGCCATTCCTTGACAAGGATTATTAATAAAAGAAATTTAATCTAATACTAAAGAAATAAAAGTCAGAAAAATTAAATACAATGAGGGGCAGGAGGCTCCTCGAAAAAGAGATAATGTGAATCTACCACACATGTGGCCTTAAAATCTTCTTTGGAAATGGGGTGCTGGTACAGACGGAGCCGATGACCATTCACTAATAACGGTGTTTTAGAGTCATCAATTTTTAGGAGCCTTACTATTCCATTGGGGAAAATATGTTAAGGTCCTAACCCGCACATAGGTAGATCAATGTATTCGGATGTAATAAAGGTCAATATTAATAAGACCTTTCAATAAAATAGAATAAGGCGGATGTAAGAAGA
>JASDQU010687136.1:37461-51351 GCA_032191745.1 Picea mariana | reverse complement strand
GAGGGGAGCGAGCCTCTTGGTTTCATAGGAAAGTGTTAGAAACATGTCCATACTCATGAAACGTATTGCACTTGAAAGGAAGATACTCATAGTTTAGAGTTTGGAGGTGGCTCCAACTATCTATGTTGATTTTTATTTCCTTTGGAAGGCCCTTCTCTAGGTCTACTTATACACATTCTATTATAGAAGTATATATTTCCTTTTGTCTCTACATGACCAATACATCAACATATCATGTATCCAATGGATTCAGAGATAATTTGTCCCATAAAATTATAGAGAGATAAGGTAGCTTGACCCACAAATGGGCTATGGATATCTCCATTTTTGGGTTGAAGTCAAGGTACTAATGGGAGGAAACAATTCCCTCATATCCATGAAATAGGGTTTAGATCAGAAGATTATATATCTCTCCCCCTTTCTAATGAAAATGAACAAAAAATAATCATGACCACAAGCATAAGAAAAAACCTTATCTTAGATTCTGGGAGGTTAGTGTTTGGTTATCAAATAATCTATTACTTGAGGACTAGGCCAAAGGTCAATGAAATTCCCTAGTAATGTTCATTCATGTAGAAGGAAGGATATTTTCCTTGGCATTGAAGACAATATTTCCAATTGAGGGATGGTGTCCAATTGCTTTACAAATATTCTCTTCAACAATTTCTTTCCTATGATTAATTTTATAGAACTAATCAGATATTTTAAATTCTTAGCCTCAAAATGAGAAGGATTGCTCATCTTTTCCACCAAGACTTCCCACATTTATGGCATCCAAGGTTTCTATGGGCCTCGGAAATTTGATTCATATGGATGGATAATGACTCAATGATGTCTCAAAAGGACTTTAGGCTCAATATTGGTGACAACTAGGGAAACCCTCACCATAGGAAGGGATCGAATTATGACCTATCTAGAGAATCATGACTTATTTTTTTAGAGATCATGTTTCTTTTGTCATGACCATTTATCACATGTGTATTAAGTTTCATTTGTTATACATTCCCTTTATTGAAAAATGGTTAATCTAGATCAAGAGAAGAACGAGTTGAATAAATAAATATACAAGAATGCCTAAATTATTTTTCAATAGATAAATCAAACTTCCAAGACATCATTTGTTATTTAATTTGCATTTGTTTCGATTTTTAAACTTCCACTATGGACTAGGAGATTTCTTGTTTAATGCATTGACAACTTTGTTGCATTTTCGTTATACATCAATTGAGATATGAAAAAGAATAATGAACCATTTTCACCTTATTTGCATCATCAAAACCCTATATCTTTGTTTTTAATGAGAATGGAATTGACTAGTGGTTTCCTAGAGGAATTGCATAATGCCAAAAATGTTGAGACGTATTTGCACTTAATGTATATCTCTACTTTTCACCAAACCTTACATATTGAACTTGTCTTATGGGGTGATGTTTTCTATGTGAAGTGGTTTTCATGGTGGATAGCTCTTCCATTCTCTATTTTTCATTTACCAAAAGGGTGTACTACCACTATTTTGATGAAATAAAATATGAATATGAGTTTATCATATGGTTCCATGATAATAACCTATCTTGTGGTCATTTTGATCCACTTTGTCATAAAAATCATTGGACACTAGAAAATAATTAGTTGGTTCATCTCTTTTGTGTTAATGTGCACATAATATTTTAAGTCCTCAAGTAGACATATCATCTATTAAACAAGTGATTCTAGAGAAAGAAACTTTATATAGTTGCTAATATTGTTGGTGATTACCATGAATCATTGTTTGAATCTATCTGTAAATTAACAAGACGATTTTATGTGGCTTATTTGGGAAAACCTATAGCACAAACCTTCTATAATGCCTTCATTACACATGAAATTAGGGAAACTATGTGCCTAAATATATACCTTGTTAATATAATTATTAGACAAGAGCGCTTTATTTCCAGTTAGTAAGCTTATGTTATTGATTTTTCAATCTTGTACAAAAAACACAACATGGAAGGATGCGAATTTTCAATTCAATTGTTGTGTGATTTGTTTAACATTAACATATACATCTAGAGTGTCAAATAAAAAATAATTGATCTATGATTCTACTCAACACAACCTTCTTCCAGAGTGTTATACCTCATGCAACATGTTTTGACTTCTTTGCATGCACATTTCCAATCATTTCTCCAATGGTATTCTAAAGACACCAGTGGGAGTGTATCCATTGGTTCAATGAATGGTCCTATTGAAACACAAACAAACAAATCTAAATCAATACCTAGAGAGATGCTAGAAAACAATGGGGTAATTTTTTTTTCTCATCCTATACTAAACAATCAACTAAACTACACAACTAGACACACAAAATGTTGAAAAAAAAGAAATTCATTCTAAGAAATAAAGCAATAAGAAGCAAAAGAATTGTAACACAATTGCAACGCTCTAGGAAAGCATTCAATACAATGCTACAAAGTAGTGTAGTGAAAATTCCCGATAAGATATTTGCAATGTTCACCATCTAAAACAAAAAATATGAAAATAAGAATCATTTGCATGTCAAAGAAAACAAAAATGTATGAAAGCAATAAAAACAATTCAGGTCCACTTAGAATTAATTCAAGACACAAGAACTTATGTATGCGTTATTTGTGAAGGTATGCACTTTCAAAAATACATGTACAACATTGACACTAACATCATACTAATATTTGCTTCTTTGAATATTAATGGAGGATCAAAAGTCATTGAGAAAATATGCAAACAATGCAAAAATGTTATTTGTAGTGAAAAATTGCCTACTTTAGCATCACCTTTGCATATTCACTGCAATAAGCAATTGGAATTTGTGAGGATATTGATCTCTATAGAACAAAGGCTAGTATCACCAAGGATGGAGTTTTCACAAATAAGGAAACTTGGTTACAAAAATTCTTAAATTTGTTTCACTGGTACAATCATAAATGTTGTTGCATATTTAGACAGAGTGTAAATGACCTTGCCTAGATGCTTGTTTGATTCAATGATATTTTTAGTAGTGTTAAGAAGAAAACTGGAATATAAAAAAGAATATTTGTTTTGAAACATGTGATCAATAAATGTCATGATTTCTCTTAATGACTTGTGCAACACTCCACTTTACAAAAATGAAGGTGTCATTATCAATAATGAATGGAAAAAAACTTCTAATAAAAACATTGAGGATGCTAACAACTTGTGTAGCATAGAACCCCTTCAATATTTTGATGACGATGAAGATCCAGGACCAATATCTAAAATGATAGCACATGAATCTCATGTAATAGATGAATTAGACAATAGAATTTTACAAATTGCACCATTTACATGGTTTAAGCCATTGGTCATTTCCCAAGACAACGTTTTTGAAAAGATAAAATTCCCTACACAATTTCATGGATGTATTCAACTTGATGACATTGTGAATCATTTCTCTTACTAGAAAACAACACAATGGGATATTTTTTGCATGGTACAAAAGACTTTGTAACACACATCAAAAATATATTTTTCAAAGCAATCTACACTCTTATACACCAAATATTGAATTGTGCCTAGATTTTTTTATGAAAATGAGAGATAAAAGGGACGAACTTGGTTGTAAAGAATACAAAGTACAAAAAAGACCTTGACAAATTATCAAAACCCTTGATTACATATTGCTACCTCAAAAGAATACGTACTTCACGTGACTATCTTGAAACCATGAAAAAAATGTGTTTGTAGTGATTCAACAACTTTGGTTCTCCTACATTCTTTGTCACTTTTACAAGTGCTAAACATATTTGGGATTTATTGTTCCATGCACTAGAATAAATTAAAAACAAGCACTCATACAAACTTGAAGTGATCATTTCTAAAAATACTATTGATTCATTGATTAAAAATCATCATGTCATTTCTAACCGCTATTAAAGATATATTAGCAACTTTCAAAATGTTGTTATTAACCAATAGTGAACTATTTGGAGAAATGATAGACTACTTCATTACTTAATTTCAAAATAGAGGCAATGAACATGAACATGTACTACTTTGGATTTGAGATGCACCAATTTGGACAAGAATCTAATGAGGAGATTGTACAATTTCTCGATAAATATATATCTTCTAATTCAACATTGGTTAACAAATATATTTTGAAGATTCAAACTCATCACCACAATAAAAATTCAAAGATAGATCAATGATCAAATTGTATATGTAATTTCCTACTTCCTCTAATGCATAAAATGTTATACTCCATCCATTATAGCATGGTGGCAACATTAGTAATGAAAAACAAACAATTCTTTTTTTCTTTTTGGCAGAACAAAATCGATCCTAAAAACACTCCTTTCAATATCTTTTTATTCGACTTAAAGTTTACTAGAGATTAATACATTTTGATCTTGTATTCCTCTCTTTTAGATTAATACATTTTAATCTTGTATTCCTCTCTTTTATCCGTTAGACACATGGATAAATGCATTTGCTAAAAACGTTCTATAACTATTGCATGAAAATATAGATGCATGGTTCATATTAGATGACTACACTATAGCAACATATTACAAATCCTACATGACAAATTTGGATCACACCATGAAAAATTATTTGAAGAAAATATAGGAAGAATGCCTCTACAATAATGATGTAAAAGAGGAAAGTATTTGTAAGCTTGGAAATGCACTTCTTAATATGCAACAAATGTATAGTCAACAATTTTTTTGCATTGTCCTCTCATTGTATTTTTATTCTAGCTCTAGGAAAATGATATTCATTAACACAACCCCATTTGGCAATAAAACATATGTTCTTAGCAAACCCATAATCATATGCTAGGAACCTGATGATTTGGAAGACATAATGTGTTCTTCTATTGTTGACAAGTACATTACGAGATCTTCTAAATTTGAAGATATCTACTTAGCATAATATGTTTCTTGATACTCATGGTCAAATGAAAACCCTAAGAAAAGATACAATCCACACATTACATGATGCATTTAGTACAATGAACACAGAGACCTAAATAATTTTTGTACAGTAAAAATTATGTTATACATGCCATACCAAGGAATTGAGAATGTCCTCAAAGGAAAATGTCAAACAGGGTCTAAATCTTACTTGTCTCAAAAAGTGATAATAGATCCTATTGAATGCAATTTTATAGATCAAACAAGAACAACATGGGGAAACATTGGCATTTCCTCTGAAACAATTGCATCTAGATTGGAATGCTATGATATTTAGACATTAGGAGTTAATTAAGAAAAAATTGGTCTAACATGTCTTTAGGTAAAAGTGTGTTTCTTTAATATGCATTAGTATGCATTTATATTTATGTAATCTGATAGTCACAATATGTGCTAGACATAGAATGATCTGACGACTCATATTCTCCTTGATCTTTGTTGTTTCTAAGATTTGTTCTAGGCTCAAAGAACAATGATAGGCATCCAAATTAATGATAATTGACTTTGAAGTGCCTTTCTACCTTCCGTTTAGAATGAAATTTCAATATTATGATAATTTGGAAACACGAAGGCAGTATCTCTTTCCTTGATATATATTTTTTAATAATCAAAAGATGAAAAGAAGTATTAGAGTAGACAAAATTGATAAACAAAACAAGGTATCTGATTCTGATAAATCTTACTTTATTTTCAACAGAACAAAAATGGAATGTGTGTCTAAAATATGGAATAAAATAAGAACAAATACACAGATACAGGTCGTGTTCGACTCACAACAAAACATAGAAAAATCTTTACATGAATAGATGTTTAATAACTAAATTGCAGTAGTTGTATTACTAAATTGCAGTCATTCATTTCTTAAACAGCATAGAGTGAATAATGATAATGAAAGTAGTAACAAGTGGAAAAACACATTACTCAAATAAATGAGAAGTAGAATCTTTGTATTTTTTAAGCAATTTCTATTAAAAAGTCTTTCTTTACAGCAGGACAAACAAATCCCTTTTCATCTATCAAATGTATTTATTTATACAATTTATTATTAATCAAAATCGGTTAGACTCCACGTTTCTAGATCCTAAAATAGAAAAAAAAATTCCCTAAATACTTGATTTACATTAAGCTAAATATTACAAAATAAAAGATTTGAACATGTGTCATGCTTCTAGAAACATCATCACTTGTTGATTGCTTTAAGGCTCATCTTTTCTTTATTTTCTCGTCGATGCAAATGTTTTTTTTTTATCTTTGTATTGAGTGTGAATTTTCAATAATGCAACTACGAACTTTGGGGGCTTTGTATTAACATTTAATTCAAAGTTAAAAACCTTTCTACGTACCAATGGTAAATTCTTTTGTATTCTAACTACATCTTGCTTGGTGATTTGGAATTTTAAATTGTTTTTGACCAGGAAATGGTTTAAAATCGACAAGTTGATTGATTCATCTGTAGGATGACATCTTTATCCTTTTCCCTTTTTTTCTTCAAATATTCTATTTTTTTATTTACATTTAGAGTCCCAATAATTGAATGAACATCACCGAGGTCAACCTCATCCATTCCTACATCTACATCTAATAGAGTATTTAAACAGATTGCTTTGGATTCTTTGGCCAATCTTTTACTCTCTTCCAGGTTATTTTCCCAAGTCTTTATTTCCATTTCACCTTTTAACTGTTCAAACTCTGAAAACTGAGCAATTCTTGGTACATTCAAACTTTGATTCCACATCATCAATTATTGAAACTTGGATCTTGTATTAACTAACCATTTTTATTTATCAACAATGATTTGTAATGAATCATTTATGATAAGATATTGTTTTTGAATAATCTCCAAGATTTCATAGAAACTATCTTGTGTTGACTGTAATCCATCATTAACTTCCAGGGTCTGTTTCTTAAAAGAAGAAATATCAACAATCTCAACATGGGATTTTAAATGAATTATTAATTCTTCTTTCTGGGAAAGAGAATTTTGTAACATTTGCTGATCTTGGATACATGTTCTAAACTTCTCTTCTATATTTTTAATCTGTTGTTCATAAATTTTTTGAACCTAGAAGCTAATTCAAAACTAAATCATTCCTTAATAATTGTCTATGTTTATTTCAAATCATTTTGCAACTACTCAATCAAAATATTTTTCTGATCAATATTATCTCTTAAATTGTCTAATGACCATAGATTTGTTGTTGCAAAGGCTCCGAGACAATATGCTACCTATTTTGCAAATTCAGGGTCATTATGTCCCTAACTGTCAAATGTCATTTTCATCCTTTTTGTGATTACACCTCCTTTCTTCTGAATCTCTCTCTCTCTCTCTCTGCACAATAGATTTCATTTTCTTGTTGAATAAGAAATCTGATGAAGGCATTTCTTCTGTCTCAATAGGTGTCATATCTTCAACATTTACTACCTATGAACCATGTATCTCAAAGCTTGATGGAAAAGGAGTTAAAGATGGAATAGGATATGTAAGTGTAGTAGATTCCCCTTGAGTAGTGATATCTTTTAAGGGAATCTCGGTGTTTGAAGTTGTAACGCCCCGAGTTTTGAACCCCCATTTTAAATAATGTATTGTTACAATGCTGAGAGGCCAAAGTGCTCCAAAAAATTATTAAAAGGCTAGTGTGCCCAAGAAATGTAATGTTTTGATCATTATTAATAATAAATACATCGTTGGTTGCTAGATGGACAAGGACTAGAGTTATAGGGGGCTATGATTCCACAAGAGAGGGGGACTTGAGGGGATAAATGTTTATTTCCTATTTTTTTTAATTACCCTTTTATCTAAGGGAGTAGATCAGTTACGTGAGATTCTTGGGGAAGGCCAGGAGGTTCTTGATTCCCCATAAAAATAATTAAACCTGTCCCTGGTCTGATTGGGGGGTTGGATCATTCACTCCTTCACTTCTTCTTTCATTCCATTATTTCCCTCACACATTCATTTTCACTAATTGTTCATTGTTTCACACCTTGGGTTGAGACCTCACTCCATTCATTTCCATCACTCATTCATCTTCCTCATCCGTGTCTTGGCTTGGGAGAGGGAAACGAACTACACAAGAGTATCCATGGTATTGTTGGTTGTAGTGGTTGCTGGTGTAATCCAGCCATGACTTGAGGCCTGCATGTCTGAGATGTGTTGGCCTGTGTCCATCTTTGTTCAAAGCTGCGAGTCCTAAGAGTTCCAACATTTAGATTTTGGACCTGTTGCGATGGAGCTCTAGAAGGAGAAGGACTTCCTAATGGACTCCATGGCAAAGAAGGGTGGAGGTACATTCTCTTGGGTGGTGCAGGCTAGATAGAAGAGAGTTGGGTACTTGGATCATTGTGAGTGTTGGTAAATCCTATGAGAGCTTGAGTGCTGACTGGTTTGGGAAGCCAAGTAACATTCTGGAACCATCCTTGTGGATTCATATCCCTGGCTCGGGGGTGACGCTACTTTTGAGATTTGGAACAGTAGTGTCTACAGTTGGGTGGAACATCCTCGGTCCATAGCCAATTGGTGTCATCTTTTATAAAGATAAGTGATCTATGTTATGGTATTATTTACCTATATATGAATGCATTCTGTTGTGTATTTATTTATCATTTAATTGAATATTTATATTATGCATGTTTGCTAGTTATTGTTGTGCATGTCGTTAGATATTTTCTTTTATGCGTCCTTATTAATTTAAAAAGTTATCGGTAAGAGAAATAAGTCCAAGGGTGGGCTTGAAGGTAGCATACCCTGTCCTGTGGGTGGCGAGGTATGTTACAAATTGGTATCAGATATTTTGGTTGAAACACCATGGAAGTATGGGTTGGGTCTATTGGTTAGAGTCTCGTGGTTGAGATCAAATTCTGACCTTGAAGTTGAAAAACTCAGGAGGAATGGTGTTGCAGAGTCTACGCAGTAGCTAGAACATCAGAGATCATTTTTAAGGGATCGAAGGATCGTGACCTCCCCTTTCAAATTCGGGAGCAACCGCCACTATGGGATCAAGAGAGATCCAGGATCATTGGATCGGAGGGCAAGTGAAAAAGGGTCGTCCAATGAAGGCGAAGCAAAGGTTGAGTAGATTTAAGTCTCAACCATTAGATCTGTGCATGAGTTAATGTGAGCCATAGATATCATGGCAGTTCAGAGGATCAACACTCTGGGAGAAGAGAGCCCTCATGTTGCATGCAGGAAAATCTCTCGAAGTCCAGAGTTAATATGGACCGTCCTTTAGTGGAGACACGTGTCCATGGATTGGCTAGTTCGAAAGTTCGACATATGTGAGAAGGTGAAGGTGGAGAGTTTTAAAGTCCCAAATCCTGAAGAGATGAAGTGATTCATAGTCATCGATCTAAGGGAGGACACGTGTCGACAGATTGTCGACTTCGGTTGAAAGCACTCCAGGTGAAAGCGTTTCGAGAGGAAGCAAGCAAGGGAAGTTGAGACTTCTGAAGGTCAATGTCCCGAAGTGGACTAGAGCCATTGATTTGAGGTGGATGCGTGGCACCTGATCTAGAACTTCGGGTACGGAGTACTCCGGGGGAAAGCGGAGGTTGAAAGTGTCGAACTCCTGAAGCACAGAGTCCTGAAGTGGATCTCAATCATTGATCGTGAATGAGGATGAGGATCGTTGATATGGTCCTAGATGAAGGTTCTGAAGTTGTGAAGAACCGGGAGGGTAAGCCCCGAGTCACAACCCAAGGTCACAAGTGAGGAAGGAACTAGAACCTTTCAGTGTGAGATTGGGACAAGGAGATAAGGAAGCAGGACCCGCGGATAGTCATCGATCTGTGAACAAAAAATCGACGGTGGGGGACCATTGCAGGGAGAGGAAGAAAAATTAGTAGACATGCTAGTTTGCAACCCGATATTTTCCAGCATCGTTGATCTCATCGGGACAGGGGGTCAATGACTACGATTTAAAGGAGATTTGGGAGAGCACTTTTCATATTGCGGGGACAGAGCTCTCTGATAAAGAGAAAGCACGTTTTCATCCCATAATTACTATTGACCGTCGATCTCAAACCTCGATCGATTTTCAACCACACGATCTCCGATATAGTAATTTCTAACACAAAACTTTCCATGAAGGATTTGGTCACAGTTTCGAGCCGTGGTCACCTGGGGAAGTGGTTTGAAGGGAGTGCCTATGCAGAATTAAATTCTGTTTCGGCTAAGGGATAACATGGAAGTGTTATATGGTGCAGATTTATGCATATATGTTCTTCATTAATTGGGAATAAAAGGGACCATTAACATGGTTCGAAAATTTTTGTTTATCATATGCTTGATTATAACAAAATGGTTGCTTGCACATTTTGCAGAATTAAGGGGTTTAAACACATCATCTCAGAATGCATATTGACGAAATGGAAGAAGGCGAGGGAGCCTCCAACCATGATAAGGAGGCCGAAGGCTAGAATACCAGAGTTGGTAATGCAGAGACAAATTCCAATGGACGCAAGGGTAGAGGAGCGAAAGAAACATTAATAGAAACTGTAAGAAGCCTGAAAATAGAAGTGTAGAGCTAAAAAGAAAACAATGAGAGACTGATGAGAGAGAAAAGTTAGATAAATTCTTGAGTGTTGCAGAGATTAAATCAGTTACAGAGGTAAAGGAAGAAGGGATCAAAATAAAAACAAGAGGAACAAGATAGGTTTCATGAAATAAGAGAGGATCATGGAAGAGCTAGTTATTCAGAAAGTGCCAGCATAAATCATAGACACCACTCACCTCCTTACTCATAAAGAAAGTTTTATGCATCATAATATTCCATAAGCAGTCTAGAGGTGTCTCCTATTAGGCACCAGAGAAGGAGATAGGAAGTGGACAATTTGCAAGGAGAGTTGAGGAAGCTTAATCCACCCTCCTTTGATGGTGAAAAAAACAATTATGATGTCGAAGCATGGTTGCTTGGACTCAGGAGGTATTTTCAATTGCATAACTATTCATCAAACCTAGAAGCCAGTATTTCCACCTACCATTTACACAGGAAATATGCAATGTGGTGGGATCAATTGAAGTAAGTTGAACATTTTAATAAGAGTAGGATCATTTGGAAGTGGTTCAAGAAGTACTTCCAGAAGGAGTACCTCTCAAAGAATTTCTATGAGAATAAAATGTAGGATATATTTGAAATCGGGCTAGAAAGCATGATTGTGGCAGAATATGAGAAGAAGTTCTTGGGATTGTTAAAATATTTTGGGTTTATAAATGATGAAAAGGTAAAGATACATAGGTTTTTTAGTGGACTTCCCTCCTTTTATAAAGAAAATATTAGGTATGATGCGCCCAAGACCTTGACTGAGGCCATCGGGAAGGCTAAATACCTGTATGAGCAAGGCTAGGGAAGAAAATCCCTGCAGAAATCTTGGAAGGATAAGAAGAAGGAGAATTTCGATCAGAGGAGGAAAGGATTCAAACCTCCCTTCAATAGGAATGAGCCTAATAGAAATCATCAAGATCAGTATGCTAAGGGTGAATAGAAGAAATAAGACTCCTTGGGAAAAAGGGGAAGACCATCTATCCAATGTTGGGGATGCAAAGAGCATCACATGTACAAGGATTTCCCACACATAAAGGACAGAGTGAAGACTATGCACAACGTCCAAGAGGCTACAATAGTCGAATATATGGGAAGAATATATGCATCTTTAGATGATCGACAAGAAGAGTACCAGTCCAATATGATCGAGGTGGAAGATAAGATCATAAATCAACCCGTTTCTATTTTAATTGATTTAGGAGAAAGTCATTGTTACATTGATCCTAAAATAGTGGATAGATTACATTTGGAGAAAAGTAAGCTTGGAAAATCAATTTTGGTTCAGCTAGCCACTGGAACCAAAAGGAGAATCCATGATATGGTCATAGGATGTTCCATAAGTTTTAATGGTGTGAATAGAAATGTTGATCTAAATATCATACCATTGAGGTCTTATGATATTCTAATTGGAATGGATTGGTTGGAAAAGCATCATGTTGTCCTACATTGTCATGGAAAGACATTTACATGTCATGATGGAGATGGAAAATAGAGCACTGTGAAAGGAGTTCCAGGACCCATCTCTATACGGGAGATTTCAGACTTACAACTCAAGAGATGTTTTAGGAAAGGATGTCAATTGTATGTATCCCATGTGGAGGATCCAAAAAAAGACAAATGGGCCAAGCCTTGAAGATTTCTCGATACTACAACAATTCGAGGATGTATTCCAAGAAATACCAGGGTTGCCACCAAAAAGGGAGATAGACTTCTCTATTGATTTAGTGCCAAGAGTTGCCCCGATGTCAAAAGCACCTTACAGAATGAGCACACCATAGTTAAAATAATTACAAATGCAGTTAGAGGAATTGTTGAAGAAAGGGTTCATATGTCCAAGTGTTTCACCTTGGGGAACACCAGTACTCTTTGTCAAAAAGAAGGATGGAACCTTGAGGCTGTGTATTGACTTTCGGCAACTGAATAAGTGTACTATAAAGAAAATTATTATCTACCCAGAATTGATGACCTCTTTGATCAGCTAAGAGGAAAAAATATATTTTCAAAGATTGACCTGAGGTCAAGATACCATCAGGTAAGAATCAAGGAACAAGACATTCATAATACAACCTTTAGGACTAGGTATGAGCATTATGAATTTGTAGTGGTGCCATTTGGACTGACCAATGCACCAACTGTCTTTATGTTCTTAATGAATGGAATATTCAGAAATTATTTAGATAAGTTTGTCTTGTGTTCTTGGATGACATACTTGTCTATTCTAAGTCTGAAGAGGAGCATGAACATCACTTAAGACTGGTATTGCAAGTGCTGAGAGAAAATCAGTTGTATGCCAAGTTGAGTAAGTGTTCTTTTTATCAAAATCAGATCCATTACTTGGGACACATTATTTCAGAGTAGGGCATAACAGTAGATCCATATAAGATTGAAGCCATTAGAGGATGGCCAACACCCATAAATGTGTCAAAAGTCATATATTTTATGGGATTAGTTGGTTACTACAGAAGTTTCATAGTAGGGTTCTCTAAGATTTCTCATCCCATCACTTCCTTGCAAAAGAAGGGAACTAAATTTGAGTGGACACCTAAGTGTGAAGAGAATTTTAATATGTTAAAAGAATTACTTACTAGTGCACCTGTGTTAAATATTGTTGACCCAAATGAGAGTTGTGTGGCATGTACAGATGCATGTAAGGAAGGACTTAGGGGAGTCCTCGTGCAAAATGGGCATGTCATTGGTTATGAGTCTATAAAGCTTAAGGACCATGAGAGGACCTATGCCACACATGACTTGGAGCTTTCTTACATTGTCCACACCTTGAATATGTGAAGGCATCACCTCATGGGGAAGAGATTTGAATTAAGAACAAACCACATTGCCCTGAAGTATATTTTTGAACAACCAACCTTGAATGCCCGACAAATAAGATGGGTGGAATATTTAAGTGAATATGACCTCGATATCAAGCATATCAAAGGAAAAGAGAATAAAGTTGCCGATGCACTTAGTAGAAGAGTGCATCTCATGCATGCTATTGCTGTCAGTATGCATCAATCAAACTTGAAGAGAAGAATTTTAGATGATCTTGTTACAGATCAACATTACCTACAGGTAAAGGAAAGCTTACAGCAAGGAGATGTACAACAATGAATAAAGGGGTATGAGGTAAAGGAATATGGATTACTTATGCATAAGAATAAAATCTATGTTCCTAGTTCCGGAGAACTGTGGGATTTGGTATTGAAGGAAATGCATGATGTTCCTTATGTTGGGCATTGTTGGAAATACTAAAACAACTGAGAGGGGGGGGGTGAATCAGTTGTTTATGAGCTTAAACAATTTTATACCTTTTAAATATTATTAATCTTCCTTCAAGTGATCATCAACAATATACAGCATATGAACAGTAAAAGTAAAGACCATCAGTCACACATAAAGTACAC